>APFE031385492.1:128741-141244 GCA_000404065.3 Pinus taeda
CACAACTCCATCAACTCCTCATTCAACTCCACCAAACTCAATCACTTGAGTTCTAACTGAAGTCCTTCATGCAATAGCTCAAGTAACCCATAAGAAAAGCATATTTCCTTCTGGAAGTTGTATGTGCCACATTTGTAGGTTTAACTGAAGTGCTCCAATAGAATAAGGTAATGTTTATAGTCCAAATATTATTAAGAGCTAATAATATTCGGTTGTTCTATTTTAGCCTGGTAGTCTAAAAATAGACTCCGCCCATATGTCTAAAATAGAGGTCCATCTATTTTTACCAACATGACCAATCATCCACAAATAGCATCCTGCAACTCATAGACCATGATCCATATGTCTAAAAATAGACATAGTCTAAAAATAGACTTTGCGCCAAAAATAGCCTGCGGGCCCACTTAGTGAAGGCGACTTCTTTTCACTAAGCTCCATCATCTTGTTGCATTTTCAACAAAATTTGAACCACTATGGATGGTCCCCTACATTGTCAAGCGTGTTTTGGCAAAAAGCACTTATGAGTTGGTTGGTTATGATGGAATTCCACTGTTGCAGCCCCGTAACGGGCTGTATCTTAAACATTAGTATGCTTGATTGTGCATAGTAAAAACATTATGTATATGCTTTGATTGCATGTGTGTGTCACATTGTGACTTTTAGAGTTTTTATATGGTTAGTAATCCTATTTGAATTTGTTGTAGATGTTAAAATCTTTGGAACCATTTGTTGGTTATGACGATGGTGCTAGTCGTAGTATGCATAACCTATCCTCTGCAGCATGAACCATATTCACTCTAAGTGATGAGTTAGTGAGTTTTCAAGAGATTTGTAACGGTTTTTCTACGAACAATGTCATTGAGTATAGCGCATTGATCAAACTCCTCTCTGATTCCATTTCACTTGGCATTCGCCGAATCATCATTAGGCTAGACTCACAACTTGTCATACTACAACTTACGAATGTTTATACCATCCGAAATCCAACTATTCATCATATATTCCTTAGAGTTCGTCTCTTGGAAAGACATTTTGATTACATTCAATATCAACACATTTCCAGAAACTTTAACACATTGACTTATTCTTTAGCGAATTACGTGTTAAATAGACATTTATGTAAAGAGTAAATTTTCAATTCACATCAACAGTTGAATAGGATTACACATAACCATACAAAAACACTGAAAGTAAAATAGGTAGATGTTCAAAGTTTTTACAAAAATTTGTGTCCAAGACATGTTGATCATCTGACCTCAAAACCTCAAAATGCATACAGTAAATCATCCTATGTAGATCTAATGATTCTCATGATAATAAGTCACTGCCTAAGTGATCATGCACAATAGCCTCATCCAACGGCTAGGTACACCAATAGTATGGCGTTGTAGTCTTATTCGTAACTCCTCAATCCAAACATCCAGTATATCGAGGGTTTACCCCTCTATATGATGCTGCAACTCCTCCAGTGTCTCGATCAGATCTAAATCCCGGAGAACTGCTCTTCTGACATTTCTCCCCGCTGGTTCACCTGCCTCTTGCTGATGACCCATTGGTTGAACAGTGCCAACATCTGTATACATGAGAACATTTTTAGTTTAGTCTTGGAAACATCAAAAAACACAAACACGTGTGAAAACTCAAAAAATAAAAATACATGGTAATTTTTTTTTACCTATAGCACCCCATTGAGCACCCACTGGTAATCTCAAATACGGATCTCTATGGAAATCCATCCTTGCATATGGACGCTCCTCTATGACAATATGTTGTCGACGGATCCAACTGAAGAATGCGGTAGAAAATGAGATTGATGACTGGCCAGCATGTCTAGCCATCAACTCTATCCATATCTACATCCATGGATCTCTAGGACCAACTAAAATCAGTGTCACATGTTGAGGTTGCATCAATGGAATTCTCTCCAAAGTAAAAGTAAACAAGATCGATCCATAGCTAAAATTTTTCATCTTACAGCTTTTTACTTTAGTCAGCTGCTCTTTCATCAAAGAGAATACTACCTCACACCAGTTGAACATAGTTGGCTCGAGACACTTGAGCGCATACTGCATGTATGATCTATTCACAACATGAAGTGTCACGCTACCCACCAACTTTGTGATAGTAAAGAGGATTGTTCGCAAGGGCATATCACAAACATCCCTGATTTTTATCTTTCCATATTTGCTAGGCTGTGTACCTGGCCGACAAAATTGTCAAATGTAGTCCCTCACTAATTCACCCCCACGGGTAGAACTTGAAAGAGAAATGGGGGCACCACATCTTGACAATCCTGTGAGAAAGTAAATGTCATCGATCAATATAGGGAGCACTTTGTCCCTTATGTGAAAAACCCGTTCCGCTGGATCCCATGAATGAACCAAGAACTGCAATAGTTCTAACTATTGCCTCATCCCAAATAACCTAAAATATTTGAGTAACCCACAACCTCTGAGGGCCTCAATAGTACTAGGATCATTTAGGGCAACCATATTCTGTTCTTCATGTTCTCTTTCACACCATGTGATAGCCATACTGATCTGATCAAAGTCTGAAATCACACCATAAGCTTAGTTAGGATCCATTTCATGCAAAAAACTAAAGAGATTTTGGGTAGAAATTATGAATCAAATTTCTAAATTGTGCCCAACACACCCCTAATCTTTAGACAGTGTGATGCAGAACAGTTTCCCTTCTATTTGATTGCTTTGCAGTGCAATTTTCGATGCATAAGGGTTCATTAATCCTAGGGTGTGATATATTTACCCTGGGGACCCCAAAACCCTAAAACTTTTGCCTAAAATTGAAAAAGAATGACCTTAAATGAAATAGAAGAGGTAGATCTCCTACCTGGTCCTGATGGCACAAAGAATGATCCACAAAATCTCCCGCAATCAACTGCTGAAGTTTGAGGTAAAAAACTGGTTCAGAGCACAAAACTGAATGGTAAATGTCAAATGGTAAAATGACTTGGTAAATTATTGTTTTATGGTTATTTCATGTTCATTAAATGAATAAACTATAGTTTTTACCTATTCTTACCAATGAAACAAGTATGTTTAATCCGTTTGGTGGTTCTTTGAGTAGGTTTACAAATGACATAGTGAGTTTGACGTGCATGATTGTAAAATGTACTTTTGACCACAAAGCATACTTTTATCTCTTTTTCGAGCTCTGTTAAACATCGAAAAAGAAACCCCCCTCGAGTCCTCTTTCAACTCTTTTCAGACTCTGAAAATACGAAAATATTGTCGAGCGCTTGTCCTTTCATCTCATAAATGGATTGGAAATGACATCTATTCAGTATAAGTTTAACCCTTTTCCGGACTGAGCTAGATTACTTATGAAAAAAGGAATACGTTGATCGAACATGGTCAATAGGTTCTCTCTTGTATTATTGATCTGAATTTGAAACTACTTGAAAAAGGTTTGCAAGGTATTCAATTCAGTATTAAACATGTTTAAAACATTCCCATGTCTTGCAGTAAAGAAACAAGTGAAATTTTCAGCTGTTCATGATCCATTCAAGCATAGCAGAAATATTTCCTTTTAATGTTTAACACATCAAAACGAATTTGTTCTGCAAAATAAATCAACCACAGATGCAAAAGAAGTTGATGAAGTAGTTCACCCCTCCTGGGCTACGTCTGTTGGGTCCAAGGCCCCCAAATGGGTCAGTCCTCATTTTAATTAAATGCTCAAATTGAGATTACATCTGAATAGAAGTCTCTACAGTGAAATAGACTGTAAATTTGGATTCAGAACACATGAATCCTTCACGATTGACTGTTGGTTCACCTCCAATGGATACCTGCAACCTAAAACAGTTCTCATAATACTGGGCCCTGGTGGCTCCTAGAACTTCCACGGCTCCAAAACCTGTGCAAATGACCTCTGATGGCTGAAAGACCCGTGCCAATGGCTTCAGCATGTCCAAAATACCCAAAATCAAAAAACAATTCGTCCAAAACCGCCTTTCCTAGCCAAAGTTATGGCCATTTAATGAAAACTGCCAGTTTCCCCTAAAAGGACTCCAGCTAACTTTAGTGGAGCTCCGCCAAATCTGGACGCCCGCCAAATTTGGCGCCACCGCCAAAAATTCCGCCAACTGAACTGCAGTTAACTGACGGTAAATGCTGCATGTGACCACGTGGACGGGTATCCTCGGATTTCGTGCCCGGCGGTTAGCTGCTAGCCCTCGGTTCTTGGGGCGTGGTCATATGGTGGGGGAGGGCTGGCCCCCCAAATTTTCCCGCCCTGCAAACATTTAAAGTTCAAAATAATTAAACTCCGCCCATTCAACAAATCATATGGTCGTGGCACGTTGGTAAAACATTTGGTTTGTTGGGTATAGGTTGTGGGTTCAAATCACGAATGACCAACCCAAAAATCTTTTAAACGTATGTGCCCATGCTTGCCTACGTCAGCTTGGGGCCACGTGGCGGCCTCCGGGATTGCCACGTGGCAGCCTCTGATTGGCTGTTTAAAAGGAATATTCCCAGGAATATTCTACAGAATATTCTTTTTTTAACTTTTTTTGAAAATTCAAAAATTAAGGGTTATTGGGCGATTTTGTTTTTGCCATAACTTTCACATACGGCGACCATTTTTCGAACCGTTTGCGGCGCCGGAATCAGGAGGACGATCTCTATCCGGTCATTCAGGTTCAAGCCAATTTTGAGCATTTTTCAACACTTGGGACATGAGCCCCTGATCACGCCTCCCCATTGGGAAGCTTTTGGACCCCAAAAGCCTTCAACTACCTGTTAAAGAGGTGAGGGTACATCACCCTCACTCTGTCCACCTCCATCCACTTTGCCTTGTTCGGTTTGCTGCCTTTGAGACCAACCCGAACATACTCTACATTACCCCTCCTTGAACTGTGTGTCCTTCTGTCAAGGATTCTATCTTCTTTCAGCTCATCTAAATAATCTGGCGAGAAATCTTCTATAGATGGCAGCTTCTTGAGGATTTTGAATGGAACATAACGAATAGGCTTCAGCTTTTTACCTTCTCCTTGCATCCTTTCCCTACTGATGTACAACCATACCTCATCCCCTTCTTGAAACTTGTGATCGACTCTATGCTTGTCGTGTCTTTCCTTGTACTTGCCCTGACTTTTCTCAAGCTGTTCTTGAATTCGTTGATGTATTTGCTGAATTATTTCAATGAATGAACGAGCTTTGTCAACATCACTATGTCCCTCAATGGTGACATCTTTCTCAAGAATGAAATCAAGAGGCGATTTTGGCAAGTAACTAAAACAAGCTTCAAACGGTGAGGTGTTTGTGGAAGAGTGCTTGGCACTGTTGTAAGCATGCTGTATGTAGTGCAAATGTTCATCCCAAAGCTTGGGATGCTTGCTGCAATATCCTCTCAAGAGGTGCACAATGGTTCTGTTCGCAACTTCAGTTTGTCCATCTGTTTGCGGATGGAAAGCAATACTTTTCTTCAACTTTGTGTCCATCATCTCCCATAGGTTGGACCAAAAATTCCCCACAAATCTGGAATCCCTGTCACTAATAATGGAAGTAGGAAAACCAAAGTGAATCCATACATGATGAAAAAATAATTGAGCAGTTTGTTCAGCGGTTATAGTTTTCTTACAAGGCATAAGTATACACATTTTGCTGAAACGATCAACTCCTACATATAAATAATCATGCTGCTTTCTATATTTTGGCAAACCTCCTACAAAATCCATAGAGATGCTCTCCCATGGTCTAGAAGGTACCGGCAAAGGAGTATACAAGCCATGCTTCCTATTGCTAGGCTTGCTGGTGGCACATAATGAACAACCTCTTATGAACCTGGAAACAGAATCTACCATGCGAGGCCAATAGCAATACCTCTGTAGATGTGCAAATGTTTTGCTTACACCAAAGTGGCCAACAATAAGAGAAGAATGAGCTTCTCTTTCAAAGATTCAAAAGGTTTTTTGTTGCTTGCCTCCCCATTGGAAAGCACGCTTCACACTTGTCACTACATGCATAGGAGCTGCTATAGAAGAGAAGTTAGAGATGAACTTCCTCCAATATTGAGCTGCACCCAAAAAACTTCTTACCTCTGTTATGGATTTGGGAGTAGGCCACTTCACGATAGCCTCAATCTTAGCAGGATCAATCCTCAAAGCACCTCCTCCTACTATGTGTCCCAAATAAACCAAAGAAGTCTTTCCAAATTCACACTTTGACATTTTAAGAATTAACTGATTCTTCTTCAAAACATCAAGTACTTTGCTAACATGCATGATTAAAACAAAGTAATCAACCCTTCAAGTTAATCACACATACATGTTTAAAATACAAGGAAATCATCAGGATCCCTATGCTCATGCATATCATTCTCATGCATGCAGTTCATCTTTCAACTTTCTCTTAAGTACCATCAAAAGTACAATATCCTTGATCACCTGTACATGTACTTTCAAAGTTGAAATGAATATAAGTTTTGTTGCGATAGAGTGAGTCTCATACTCATCTTTTACCTTCATGGCGAAATTTTTGCAACAACATAAAAAAAAACATGCATACATCCAAAGTTTGTATGTACAAAAGGAGTATGTCTTACTGTATCAAGAAGTTCATCCACTTCTTACCAAGCCACTTCAATGGTGATTTTTGTTGCAGCAACAGTTCTTCATGTGAATCTTCCACATCGATAATGGAATCCATAGATCCACTTGCGCCAACGTTTTTGTCCTCAAACTGCATGTGCTTTGGATGACTTGTTGGATGCAAGGTCCAACAATGAGAAACATGATGTCCCTTCTTTTGACAAAATTTGCAACTTTCAAGCACTTTCTGAGAAAGTTTTCTTTGCCTCATCTGCTTCATGTGTGCTTTCCTTTTCAACCAACATCTTGAAGCAACATGGTTAAATCCACTACAAAATGTGCAACAAAACTTCCTCGTTTGCTGCATAGAATGTCCATCCTTTTTGTCTTTGAGAAACGATGAACTAGTAGAGGAGACAACCTTCCTTTTCAGACTTTCATCAATGTACTTGTCTTGAAAGTTGTTTACATTTGCATGCTCGCCATAAGCAACATGTTTACCCTCTACTTGCTGCAATGATGGCTTAAAACAATGGCAATCATTCTTGAAACAGTTTTGGCATATATTCATTTGAGAACTTGGGATAAAGGTTCTTTTAAAATTTGCATCACATGCATTCAAGGATTTGAATTCTTCACCATTAAACTGTTCATATCCAAGACCAACATTCTTGGGTCGCTCCACAAATGAAATAGGTTCAACCATGCCTTCTGCATTCTTGCCCAAACCTTTGCCTTCTTGATAGCCCATCTTAAACATTAATTTGGACCCCATACCTCTTGTATGTTTTTCAAAAGAACCAACACACTTTTCAGTTGAGGGAATTGAAGACAAGTTTGAATGATTTACCTCATCCTCATGCATTTTCTTGGACAAAGCTTCTTGAGCTTGAAGGAGTTGTTTCTCCATGTCAAGCAGTATTTGGAGAATTATTTCCTTCTCATCCTTCATCGCCATCAATTGTGCATGAAGCTTAACACTTTCTCTTTGATCCTCAATGAGAATCTGCACCAAGTCCTTCACCTTCAGGAACTCATTCTTCATGTCATCATTGAAGAATTTTGTGAAGGAGGAACCTTCACTTGTGGAAGAAATTGACATTATGTAAATGGTCAATTAAACAAAAGAAACTTCCAAATAAGAGTTCTCAAAGCTTTCAATCAAATGACAAGCTTTTCCAATTGTCAAACAAAAACCCCTTCTTATTCAAGCAACCTGGTAAGCAACAACACTTGCAAGACAGTTCGAAGATCTTTGCACAAAAACAATCAAAAGAAAACTACACCAGAGATTGACTGAAAGAGCATTTATCTACTTTGCAATTGTATAACAAGAGCATTTCGAAGGCTTCTTGGCTCGTTTTAGGCTCTGTCTATAGCTTATTTGATTGCTTTTGATACAAAGAAACAACAACATAGCTCTGATACCAACTGGATCTGAATTTGAAACTACTTGAAAAAGGTTTGCAAGGTATTCAATTCAGTATTAAACATGTTTAAAACATTCCCATGTCTTGCAGTAAAGAAACAAGTGAAATTTTCAGCTGTTCATGATCCATTCAAGCATAGCAGAAATATTTCCTTTACTGTTTAACACATCCAAAAACGAATTTGTTCTGCAAAATAAATCAACCACAGATGCAAAAGAAGTTGATGAAGCAGTTCACCCCTCCTGGGCTACGTCTGTTGGGTCCAAGGCCCCCAAATGGGTCAGTCCTCATTTTAATTAAATGCTCAAAATGAGATTACAGCTAAATAGAAGTCTCTACAGGTGAAATACACTGTAAATTTGGATTCAGAACACATGAATCCTTCAGGATTGACTGCTGGTTCACCTCCAATGGATACCTGCGACCTAAAACAGTTCTCATAATATTGGGCTCTAGTGGCTCCTAGAACTTCCATGGCTCCGAAACATGTGCAAATGACCTCTGATGGCTGAAATACCTGTGCCAATGGCTTCAGCATGTCCAAAATACCCAAAATAAAAAAATAATCGTCCAAAACCGCCTTTCCTAGCCAAAGTTATGGCCATTTAATGAAAACTGCCAGTTTCCCCTAAAAGGACTCCAACTAACTTTAGTGGAGCTCCGCCAACTCTGGACGCCCGCCAAATTTGGCGCCACCGCCAAAAATTCTGCCAACTGAACTGCAGTTAACTGACGGTAAATGCTGCATGTGACCACGTGGACGGGTATCCTCGGATTTCGTGCCCGGCGGTCAGCTGCTAGCCCCCGGTTCTTGGGGCGTGGTCATATGGCGGGGGAGGGCTGGCCCCCCAAATTTTCCTTCCCTGCAAACATTTAAAGTTCAAAATAATTAAACTCCGCCCATTCAACAAATCATATGGTCGTGGTGTGTTGGTAAAACATTTGGTTTGTTGGGTATAGGTCGTGGGTTCAAACCACGAATGACCAACCCAAAAATCTTTTAAACGTATGTGCCCATGCTTGCCTACGTCAGCTTGGGGCCACATGGCAGCTTCTGATTGGCTGTTTAAAAGGAATATTTCTTGGAATATTCTCAAAAATATTCTAGGGAATATTCTTTTTTTAACTTTTTTTGAAAATTCAAAAATTAAGGGTTATTGGGCGATTTTGTTTTTGCCATAACTTTCACATACGGCGACCATTTTTCGAACCGTTTGCGGCGTCGGAATCGGGAGGACGAGCTCTATCTGGTCATTCAGGTTCAAGCCAATTTTGAGCACTTTCAATTTTGAGCATTTTTCGACACTTGGGACATGAGCCCCTGATCAATTATTTTACACTTTTTTGGACTTGAGAGACAAATTCACAAAAAAGAACTTGTGGAGTTTTCTTTTTGTCCCTTTTCAAACTTGCTAAACATGAAAAGGACCGAGTTCTCATTGTCTTTAAACTCGTTAAAGCATAAAATAGCGACAAACTTGTCCATCATGACAAGACTGAGTTTCACCTTTGCTAGACTCGTTAAAATATCACATAGCGATGGATTCACACGAAGGATAGAATTATACATCAAGCACATGTTATCCTCCTCAAGCTTGTTAAAAAATAAAGAGCTTTTGGTCAGCAATGACTGGGGAAAATGGGAAAAGTGATAAATCACTTTATGGTAGCAAGTCGCTCTTGAACATGACACTTTCACTTCATCTCTGTGACTATTTGGGTTGGGTTATCTGCTTGATGGTTATCATACCTATGGTCTATAACACCATCCATCACTTTGGTTTTGGTTCAATGCTACCAATTCATTCAGTGTCTCTGACATGTCACTTAGTAAACTTCATCCTTTGCAATACTCATAAACCTTCATTTTAATGACTTCCATTCCTGAACATTGTGTCATCAGCCACATTTTGTCTTCAAAATCATTACACTCATTTCGTGTCATTGATGGGGGATACATCAAGGCCCTCCTACGACGAGTCGCTTCTTGTCGACATTAACACATTATCTAGGAAGTTGACTTAGAAACACTCTTCCAGTACCTTGAGGCTTGCATACATCAATGGCAAGTTTCTCGCTTTCGGCGACAGGTTGATATCACAGGCCTTCGACCAAAAGACTTTGTATGGTGTTTGACATCAAAACATCTATTCAACCATGCAAAATGTACTGTAGTACCTTGAGAATCATTATCATTATTGGTGATTTCTCTCGCGTCTATTAACAGCTTACATCATTGGCTGGTAATTAGACAATGTCTTTCCATGTTTGACTTCAGATCACATTTTCACATGGTTAGACTCGTACTTGAGCAAAAGATTGGACGAGATAGAGGACCCTAGATCTCATTTCATCCATCCCGACTGCGATTTCAAGAGAGTACTAAATCATCTATACGATGGCTTTACATAGATAATCATCTTATCATGGATCTATATCTGTAGATGACTATCTGATTTATGTACATGTAATGAAAAGTTTATATGCTGAGCATGGGTATGCCTTCCTTCAACAATTCATGAAAAATTCAAAGATATCATGATATTATGTATTGTAATTGATGTAGGTCACTGTCTGCTTCAGATCCTCCTCATCACATCATAAAGCATATCACTCAACATTATCATTTTTGACTTCATGCTTTAGGGGGCAGCTGTTACAGGTCTATTTGGGCACATCACTCTCGACGATTAGATCAGTGTAAACAGGGTCTATCAAACCCTAATTTAGTTGCTACATGCCCTAGACATGCCACCTCATTGAGTGCTTTCATCCATGAGAGTTTCCTAACTTCAAACCCTACTGAAGTGCTTCCTTGGGTCGCCAGCGCACCCCTGGTCAGGGGTAAGTGCTCTACAGAGTAGGTAGCCCCATTCAAGGCTACTTGCAGAGCACCTAAGCCCACTCAAGCCTGCACTGGGTGAGAATCCTCTAAATGTTCATTGGATCCTGAGTATATTCTTCCTTTCTAGAGCCTTCTAGAAGGAACCCAGCTCATATCTTATCAAGATGAGCTCAACTTAGAATAGCCTTGGATCATCTAATCCTCTATCCTCTCATCCCTTTAAACATGGAAACTAATCATCCAATTATGGAAAACCATTCAATGCCATCTTAATGACAAAACCACTTGCATTCATCTATAAATTGGCCTCCCATCATAAAGCCAAAGGGCTTAGATATTATAGAGAAATATTGTTGGTTTAGAGACACGAAATCATTGTCAAAGTAATGTTACATTGATGGATTGATGTTGCTATTAGTGTGATGAGGGCTTGGACTAAGCTGGATGAGTGACACAAGATTGAACCACATTGGGTGTAACTTCTCCTTCTATCAATAAAAAAAGTTGTTTGTTCCTTTTCCAATACTTTTGTCTATATTTATGATGAATATATGTTCAAATGTTGTCAATTCCATTTGTTTATAATAAATAAATCATATGCTTTGATTATTATCTTCTTCTCTTTATTTTGGCAGGTTCCAATTGAGTGAATTCAGTTGGAGCAAGAGCGACAGGAACAACTCAAAGGAGATCAAAGGAAGTGAAGGATCACAAGTAGGTTTTTTTATCTTATATGTTTATTGTAGGAAAAGGTTAAACATCTTTATTTCAGTTGTTCTAAGTGTAACTACCCACTTAGGGAAGATATACTTATCCGTAGGTATAAATTCTGTATATCAGTGGTGTTATCACTCATAATTTCTCCTAGTTGTGTAAGGAAAAACCCTAAGGTACCCTCGAACCAATATTTTATATTAGAAATTGGCATTTCCAATCCAGAGGGGGCTCCCTCTATAACTCAATTATCTAATGTCACTTCAACCACTGGTTATGTAATGAAACAATGGCTAGATCTTTAATTAGGGCAGAGATTTATAAAGCAGTTGGACTGGAGGGAAAATCATTGTGCATGGAGTCCAAATTGGTTGAAAAATAGATGAAGCTTGCAAGATACTGGTTTATGAACAAAGAATTCCAAAGGAAGAGAAAACAGTGCTTTCCTAGACCATTAAATCATAAATGAGCGGCAGGTTGAAAGAGGAGATAATCCATCAAATTAGGGCATCTGACTCGGATGAATCCTAAGATGACTTTAGAGAGAATTAGTGAAAATATATGAATGTGATGAAATCGGAGCATCGAAACTAGGATGAATTTTGAATCATTTTTGTTCATCCAAATACAAAAGATAATATATCAAATGAAATACTGAAAAGGAACACAATCACATGAAGAAAATAGATACAGGAAAAATATTGTCACAAAAATCTTTGGGTCGACTGATCAAATACTTTTGATCTTGGAAACTTTGATTAAATTCAGAAAAAATTCTTTACGATGCACTCAAATCCCCAATCCCCAGGTTCCTTTCTCCAAATTCCCACCCTTCTATGATTACCAAGCATAAAATATATAGTCATTTACATTATATCATCTATTGCTAGTTGTTGCAAATGTTCTACACGCATAATTAAGAACTTCCCACTTGTCCTTCTATTCTGATTAGTGTTAA
>APFE031385496.1:0-19419 GCA_000404065.3 Pinus taeda
ATTTTTAATCATAAATATATCATTTAAAAATTCACATAAATAGTGGATCTACATAATCTTACAACCAATCTTTCCAAATTAAAAAGTAGATTGTTGAGTTATCAACATTACATTTGAAAACATAATACATGTATGTCGCCAAGTGTTTTTTTCTTCAGAAAAAACCAAGAATTTTCATTAAGCTATGAAATATTTAGATAATAAGGCACATAGACCTACCAAAGAACCCCATATGAAACATCGGAAATAGCCCAAACAATGAGAATTACAATATGAGTTAGCAAAAATCCTACCAATATCTAATAGAAAAAAAAAGGCTATAAGTTCCATACATAAACGCAAATGGGCTTCACCGCCATCACTACCACCAAACCAAACCAAACCACCAAACCAACTTGCTTCGAACCCTAAAAAAACCCTCTCTTATAGAAGCCCTGTTTTTCTTCACGCTAAGTGTAAAATACATATCCACATAGACATGTTTTTGGATGTGGATGAACAATAATATTGTTGCATGGACCATAACGTGTAATATTGCTATATATATTATGATTAGCAAATTGAATACTCCTAAATAATTCAGTAAAAAATGTAATTTTAAATACTAATTTAGCAACCTAAAAGGGTCTTCCCATTAGCAATACAAGGTATTCCAATAGTGCAACCTAAAAGGGTCTTACCATTAGCAACCGTTCCTTTTTTCTTTTTCTTCTTTTTCCTTAGGTTGTAGTTCTTAATGTCCTTGAGTACACTATTTATTTTATTTCCAAAGGCCACCAAAATTTATAACGGAAATAAACGAGGTATGTATTATAAGATTTTGATATATGTCAAGAGAAAAAATGTACTAAAAAATGTAAAACCTATTTTTTAAAAATATATATTTAGAATTGACACACACACACACACACACACACACACACACACACACACACATATATATATGGGTACATAGTTTCATGGATGAAAACTTTGTCTAGCTCATAAAAAACAATGTCAAAGATAGAGATATATATGTGTTTTTTCAAAATTTGATGTTCTCATGTATGTGCATCCCAAACCTCTAAGTTCATGATCTCAAAACTATATTTGAAACAACCAAGTCACCATGCACATAGGATCCTTTCCAGGGAAAAAAATAATTCAAAAAATGTGTACGCATTAATAGTGTGTGCGTGTGTGTTCTTAATGTAGAAAACATGTCCACTGTCCAAAAAATGCATGTATTTTGTTCACTAGGAATGTGCACATGTTCATGCAGCTAGTGAATTTAACACATGGGAAATGTTAAGGTAGTGTTGTAGTGGCTACAACAACCGCTCAAATTTTTGACACTCTATAATTTGGAACCCCCCTTATCTTGAAATCCTTAAAGGCCACATCATAATGGTTATCCCAAACCTTCCTATCCATAAGATCCTGACAAGTTCTTTCACTTTAATTATACCCAAAAAATGCGATAAGTTCAAAATTGAAAATCCTTATTATAATTTGTCATTGTAGAGTGTAGATATATCCAATCACACATATCATTTACAACTCACAATGGGATCAATAACATTTTGTGATAGTGATATGCGACTAAGGGGGTCCTCTTGCCATTAAGACTTGCACGATATAATTATGCATTATGACCTAGCGACCAAGAGAACTACATACACTCGTCACACTACCATACAAATTTATCTGTGATCATGAATTTAAAGCGTTTTTTCTATCGCATGTGTGATCAAATTATATAGAAAGGGGTCATGTCCAATTCATTTGCTAATTGCATTTTGGTCTGAACCCGAAAGTACGTAATGCAAGGAATCTTCTCAAATCGTGATCTACCTCTATAGTCTGTGATAGTGACCAATGCTAGTAACCAAGTTAATATTTCCCTCTTCTCATGTAATCTATGGTTGAAATTTTTGTATTTTCATTATTCATCATTTGAGTTACCTCATCATTCTTCCTTCCCAACACTTTACTTATCTCATGCCTCTAACTATAAAATTATAGTTATCCTCTACACTTAGCCATAAGCTATCTCACTCTCCCATAGTAGCGGAAATTCCATCACCTCACCTTGCAAACGTTTTTAATAAAAAATGTCCTAGAGCCTTCCCTTTCCCTACAAGTGCCCAAAGTCTCAAAACTTAGAACTCTGGCATCCCCTACCTTAACACATTGACAAATTCTAGGAAATCCTCATCCCTCATTCACCTAATATTTCCACCACTAATAGATCATTTCCCCTACTGCATTACATTTTGTTTTTGCGAGTTGTGGTTGTGCAACTACCCCTTATCATAGATTGTTATCAAAGGTCACAATTAAACCTATCTCCTCTATATCCTTGTGATTAATGACTAGAACCCATATGAAATCTATCCTTGTCATTTGTGTTTTTATCTCATTTTCCTCTCGTCTTTACGATATGTGACTAAGCCCCTCACTATTTTCTTTCCCGCTTTGCAGCTAAGCCAATCACACCCTAGCCTCACAACTTGTGACTTAGCTTTAAAAATTAATTTATCTTGTGGTTTTCCTAACACTTTTAATTTCCATAAACATATTTGAAATGTCAGGTATCATTCATCTCAATTGTTTTAGTATTTCATAATCTATTAGTGAAATGACTTCAACAACTAGAAAGAGGTCCATAAAGGAGATACCAGAAAGCAGTATTGATGGAGTTGATGCGAGAGAGAGAAATCAAAATTTTACATGGCATCATAATTACTAGATGCCTTACGTGCCAGATGTGAGTTCAAAGGAATGGGGTGGAGACAAATTTTCGATCAAGACATTCCACCTCTACTTATATATTATAGAAACTTACGAAACAAAAGATATAGAAAGATGTATGACTGAATTACTGAACTTTTCATTTCAATAATATATTAAAAATATTTCAACCCATGGCCTCCTTATATGTTGGACAGGGCCATGACATCCTTGCATGATATTGCAAAATGGTTTACTCCTAGAGATGCTTCATACATCAGGATATTTGGTGGTTACAAGCCCCCTCATCAATTACCTATGCTTGTCACTGGAAAAGTGGTAGTACAAGAAATGACATATCAACTTACTACAAAGTTAACAAGCTCATTGGTAAAATACAAAAAATCTCTGTGTCCTACATTTCCTTCGTATATCGAGGCCTATTGCATTAAACATTTGAAGGATGCAAAAGCATAAGCCCAATATTTAGAACACTTCAAGCTTTGTGAGCTGAATTATCATAGGTATGATCCAAAACGGATTGCCACCAAGCATTGCAAAGCAATCAATTATAGTTGGGAATATGCTTCACCTTTTGAAGAAGATGAGGAGAAAAGAAAGAAGTTTTTCAATGCTATGAAAGCCTTGGAATCATCTCAAGGGATTGGTACTTCCCAACCTTTAGATAACCCTGAAAATTTAGATGGAGACTCACAAGAGAGCATGAATTCAGAGGATAGGAGAGTTGCGCTAAAGGTAAAATAGGAGAAGAAGGCCAAGAAGAAAAGATTGAATAAATAAAAGGTGAAATGGGAAGCCAAGAAAAAAGCTGAAGAGGAGGCTAAGAAGAAGCAAGTTGAAGAAGTGAGGAAAAGGCAAGAGGAAGAGAAGATGAGGAAAAGGGAAGAAGAAGAAAGACAAAAGAAAGAAGCACTAAAGAAGAAAAGGAAAGAGGCAACAAAGAAGAAGAAATATGAGATGAGGAAAATTGAAGAAGAATAAATACAAAAGAAAGAGTCACTTAAGAAGAAAAGGAAAGAAGAAATAGAGAAGAAGAAAGAGGAAAGATAGAATGAGCACTAATAGGGACAAGGCAAGAATCAGAATGTTAGTGAAATCACATGAAAAGTTTACCAGAGATATGACCAGAACACTAAATGAATATAAAATAGACATAACGAATTTGAGTCCCTTATTGAGGAGTACAAAATACCCTTCATTAGTGTGGCAGGAGAAATAAGATCTAAAGAGGAAATTTGGCAAGAGGTCCAAGAGAGATTAGATGCAATGAAACAAATGACTTCTCAAAACAACTTGGAACCTACAAAAGAAGTAATTTCACATCATATTGTAGGACCAACAAAAATTCACACTAAAATTTCAGTGCTTTTATATTAGTTCCAATTATACATGAGGATTCTATTGTTGGATGTTATAGAATGTTAGATGAGATTCAAAAGTGAATTGCCAAAAAAGGTCAAATCCATAAATTTTGAATAAAAATATTGGTACACATACTTGAGACAACAACTACAGGTTGAGGCTCTTGATATGGATATCATGAGTTTAGTTCCATGAAGGAACCTTGTATTTTTAAATTCCTTGTAATTTGTAAATAAAATTATTTTTGAAATTAAATTTATAATATAATTTAGAAATATTTGATTGGTCATATGAAGAGTTTATATGGATCTCGAGCTCTGTAACCCTAGCAAACCCATGATTTCCATGAACTAATCTGAGTCGTGAACCTAATCCTTTGATGGTAACAGTAGTGCTGCATGCCAGGTTGGGATGACAGAGGAAGCTGGGGGGGGGGGAGATCCCCTCCTACTGGGACGCCGCAGTAGGGGATTCCCGTCAAAATCTAAGCAACCAGATGCAAGTGGAGGAAATTAACCGGACAACAGGACCTGTCCTCGGGGCATGGTGGCAGGCTCGTAGTAGGGGAAAATGTCTCCCGCGTGCAACAGAGAAACCCAGATTTATCATTCTGATTAAAAAATTGGAGAGATACAGAAGGTTCATGAAGGACCATGCATTGATCTGCAAGTTCATAGGAGTGTGTTCGATAGAGAAAGACCTTATCAAGTGGATACAACATAATGGCAACCCAAGGGCCATATCGAACTCAAGTTGGGAACTAGAGGCTTCTTTATAGTAATATTATCAATCCTGCAAGATAAAGAAAGAGTATTTAAAAATGGCCTTTATTTCCATTATAATGTTGGTATGTTCATGAGATATTGGGAGGAATGTTATGACCTTGGCAAGAAGAAATTCCTGGAAGCCCCAATATGGGTAAGATTGTTTAGCCTCTGAATGGAATTTTGGGAACCATAAATATTACAGGGTATTGGGAATACGATAGGAAAATTTTTCAAAATAGAAGAAGCAACAAAAAGAGGCAGATATACATCCTATGCGAGAATCTATGTATATATGAACATAACTGAACCCATACTTGAGTCTGTAGAGCTAGAATACCATGAAGAGGTTTGGCAACAGACCTTAGACTATGAACATATCTCGTTCAAATGTTGAAGGTTCCATGAATAAGGACATTTATTCAAGGAATGCCCACTGAACATGGAGGATATGGAGAATAAGGACAATCAATAGAAGAAACCACATGACAACAAGGGTTCCAAGAAGTTAAAACCAAAAGGAGGCAACCAAAGGAACCCCATAACCCAAGAAAAGAATACCAAGCCTAGTCGAGTAGCAAAAACAAATTTGAAGTATTACAGGTGGAAGAAGACGAAGAAAGCAAGACCCAACCCATTGATTATCATGAAAAAGGAAAAGAGAGTAGCTCTAGTCAAGTCAAACTAAAACCCAAGCGGAAAGACCAAGGAGATCTTGCAGACAAAGAGGACAAAGAAGAACAGGTGGGGATGGAAACCACCACAATGGAAATCAACCCAAGCAAGGGAGAGAAACTTAGCATGGAAGAAGAAGTCCTGAAGAAACTGTTAAATGAATGGAGACACTTAGATGAAAGATTTCTTCTGGAAGACCAAAAAAGATTGTACAAAGAAACTTTCCAACAATATCAAGCCAAGCAAGGATAGGGACAGATCGAGATTACAGAACAACTGGGGACACACCAAGAAAACCCCCATGAGTATCAAAATAAAGAAAAAGGGGGCAAGAAAAGGGGTCAAAGATACCTACAAGAATCTATACATATTATGGGAGAAATGTTGGTGAACACAGGCAGGGTGGTATTGCTATCAATAATATACCAAAAATTAAATAAAGTTTCTCAATGATAGTAACATCCTGGAACATAAGAGGCCTAAAAAACCAAGGATAATAGAGATACTTAGTAGAGAGACTAAGAAAAGAGAAACCCTAATTAATGCTTCTTCAAGAAACTAAGATCACAAGAGGGAAATTAGATGAAATCCTATGTAAGATGAAATCAAGGTATGAGGGTATGGAAATAGATGCAATAGGAAGCACAGAAGGGATAGAAATTTTGTGGAATCCAATGGAGGCAATTGTAGATTGCTGGATAGGCATGCAACTCATCGTCACAAGGCCGTTTTGCCTCATAGGAAATAAATACTGGTTCTTGCTCTCTACAGTTTATGGCCCACACATCCCATTAGAAAAGGAAAACTTCCTCCAGAGGATAAAGACTCTAAACCAAATGCATGAGGAAAATCTATGGTTATTAGTAGGTGACTTCAACCTAATAACATTGTTAGAGGAGAAAAAAGGAGGAATGCGAAGGGAGGAGCCATAAATGGAGAAATTTAGAGATATCCAAGAAGAGCTGCACTTGGTGGATATCCCAAAAATTAATGGTAAATATACGTGGAACAACATACATGTACGAAAAAAGAAAATAACATCTCGTCTTGACAGATTCCTCGCAAAAGAAAATTTCATAAGAAAAGATGTTTACTATGAGGCATCTATCCTACCTTTCCTAGGTTCGGATCATTGGCCAATTAAACTAGAAGTGGACATGAAACAAGGGAAATCAAATAAACCCTTTAGGTTTGAAGCCTTTTGGCTAAGAGAATCGACCTTCATTGAGAAAATGAAGGAATGGTGAAATGGGATTGGGAAAGAAGGCATAAATGTAATGCATACTTTCCAACTCTGACTCAAATATCTCAAAGGTAAAATAAAAAAATGGAACAAGGAAGAGTTCGGCAACATTCAACAAGAGCAGGAATTGATCCAGGCTAAGATGAGGAAAGTGAAACAATAGATAATAAATGAAGGTAGAAATGATTCTCTGGTGGAGGAAGAAGGATAGTTGGTAAATAAATTGGAGGAAATGAGGCAACAAGAAGAAATACTGTGGAAGCATAAATCAAGAATCCAATGGTTAAAGGAAGGGAAAATGAATTCTAGGTATTTTCATAAAGCCATGATCCAACACAGGAAAAAAAATAGGATATTCTCCCTAGTCGATCAGTAAGGAAATCACCTTACTCAAAAGGAAGATATGGAGAACCTGTTAGCTCAACATTTTCAAAGCCTACTGAAAGAACCCAATCTAGACAGGATGGAGAATATAAGCAAAATCACTTGGCATATTCCACACCTGGTGAGAAGGGACCAGAACATGGCCCTTCTAAGGGAAATATATAAGTCAAAGGTACGTAGAAGAAGTCATTAAAGGTCTGGCAAAAAACAAAGTACCAGGCCCAGATGGGTTCATAGCTGAATTCTTCCAGGCTACATGGTCATTCATGGGGGATGATATTGTGAAACTAGTGGAGGAGTCTTGATGCAATAAAAGAATGCACTCGGCCCTGAATTCCACCTTTCTTGTCCTCATTCCCAAAACGGACCACTCAGAAGAACCGCAAGGTTTTGAACCTATAATGCTCTGCAATGTAATTTACAAAAACATGGCTACAATCATGGTGAATCACCTCAAACCTATCCTACTTAGTCTTATCTCTCAAGAACAAACATGTTTTGTTAAAGGTAGACAAATAATGGATGGTATTGTGATGGCAGAAGAGAAAATACACTCATTAACAAACAAAAAAACCAAAAGGATGCTAGTAAAATTAAACTTATGAAAAGCCTAGGACCACCTAAACTGGAAGTACCTACAGGGCATGTTGAAGGCGTTTGGCTTTGATTCAAGATGGATAAGCTCGATAATGTCGATGATATTGACCCCAGTTTTCTCAATCCTCCTCAATGGGATGCCCAGAGAGGCGTTCAATGCAACCCGTGGGCTCAGGCAAGGTGACTCGATATCCCCATTCCTATTTATACTAGCTACGGAAGGACTAGGTGTTTCTGGGAAAACTAGTATTCCTATAGAATGCTAGCCCTCTAGGTATGGCAGCTACCCTAGAAACAATAGTTTAAGCAATTCAACGGTTTCTTCTATTTGTAACAGATAAGAGAAGGATGATGGAGCCAACCTGAAACTTCCGCTTAATCCCTTGCTTCCTCTCTCTCCCCTTTGACAGATCCTGCAACTCCTTCCCCTACTTAATGCGCTTGGAGAGTACATGCACAAGTATAACAACAAAGAACCATCAAAGCATCATGATCTATTACAACATAAACATTACAGAATCAGATATATAATGAACAAATGATAGCATTCACAATTGCAAAATCATATGGAAGAAAACTTGAAGAAATTTATTAACAAAAGGGAGAATTACAAACTAGTTGTCTGATCTAGCATATCCTCCTAGCTTCAATCCTTCTTCACCTCATGAAATAGAAAGATCGCTCCAACAATACAATGCTCTTTCCTCAATTACAAAATATTAGCACTTCCTTGCAATTCACAATATTCCAGCCTCCGGATCTATTGAATTGGAGATCCATTTATAGATGTGTGCAAGGGTTTGAGTCATCCATGGGGTTTGATTAGTGTCATTCCACTTGGAGATTTCTCAAATCCCTTATTCATCCTAGGGAGAATTCAAAGAGGCAAGTGGCACAGGAGAAGTTTCTAGAAGATTCCATGATCAACCACCTAGCAAACTATCTCAAACATTTGTCCATCCTCGCCCATCGCACCCTATAGAAGGCCTAATCAGTATGCATTGCACCCTGGCAGTGTACCACTCAGTATGCATCGCACCCTGCCAGTGAAGCAGTTAGTATGGTTTAATTTATGCCATTTCTGGATGGTTTCTTAGGTGGAACTTTTGGGGAATGATGTATTTAGATGACTATGTTCCTTTAGGGCATGAAACAACTCTTTTAGGGGTTAATGAGCCCTAGTTTATTGACATATAAGTTTGGGGTTGATGTTCCCAAATATGTCTATAACAGTTTCCCCCTAAAGCATGAAGTCGTAAATATTGATGTCGGGTGAAATGCTTTATCATGAGGATTCGAAGTTTCGAACTGGAAGGTGACCTACATAAGTTACAATACAATACATCATCATAATATAATTTTCACGATCTAGCTGAGGGAGGTATTCCCATGCTCAACTTTATAAATTCATTTCATGTACATAGATGATATAGTCATCTGCAGATGCAGACTGGTGATTCTTCAGATATAGAGTCATCATCCATGGTTAGGAGGACCATCTGTGTAGAGCCTTTGTACATTTGATGTTTTTATGTCCCTGAATATATCACAGTCCAGATGGATGAAACTAGATCTGGGGTCTTCAAACTCATTCAATCTTCGCTCGATGTAGAAGTCAATCCATGTGAAGAGATGTTTTGAAGTTGAACATGGAAAGACATCGCCTGATTACTAGCCAATGATGTAAGTTGTTAACAGATGTGAGAGGAATCATCGATAATGATGATGACCCTCAAGGTACTACAGTACAGTTCACGTGGTGTGAATATATGATCCGACATCGAACACTACGCAAAATCTTTTGGTCAAAGGCCATTGATGTCAACCTATCGCCGAAAGCGAGAAACTTGCCATTGATGTATGCAAGCTTCAAAACATTGAAAGGGTTGTTTCTAAGTCAACTTCTTGGATAATGAGCTAATGTCGACAAGAAGTGACTCATCATAGGAGGGCCTTGATGTATCCCACATCTACGACACGAAACGAAGTAAATGATTTTTGGAGGTGAAAATGAACTGATGACACAAGGTTCAGGAATGGCGGTCATGAAAAAAATTAAGGTTGGAGGTATTGCAGAGGATGAGACATTAACTGGATGGTGGTTTCTCAACTGAATGACTTCTCTTGAACATATCGAAGACACTAAGATCAATTGGTAACATTAACCCCAAAATATGGATGGTATGAAAGACCAGTGGTGAGATGACCAGTGAATGGAATAACCCAACCCAACTCAATAATGGTGATGAAATGAAAGTGTCATGTTCAAGAGCGACTTGCTACCATAAATTCTTCAAGTTTTCTTCCCCTTTTTCCCCAATCATTGCTGACCAGTACCTCTTTATTTTTGTCAAGCTTGAGGAGGATAACATATGCTTGTTCTATAATTCACCCTTTGGGCAAACCTGTCGCTATTTAATGTTTTAACGAGTCTAGCGACAGTGAAACTCGGTCTCGTCTAGATGGACAAGTTTGTCGCTATTTTTAACGAGTTTAATAACAAGGATAACTCAGTCCTTTTCATGTTTAGAGAGTTTGAAAAGGGACGAAAAGAAAACTCCACTAGTTCTTTTTTGTAAAATAATCCCTCAGGTCCAAAAAAGGATAAAATAATACAGGAGGGATGGCATTTCCAATCACTTTAACGAGTTGAAAACGACAAGCGCTCGATAATATTTTCATATTTAATGAGTCTGAAAAGGGTTTAAAGAGGACTCGATTTTGAGGAACGAGTGGTGTCTACGGTAGCAACTGGTTCCGGTGATTTTGGAACTTCTTAAAACGTGATGATTTCTATGAAGAGGCTGGTTAATAAGACCACTTATCGCAACCATTCCTCAAAAAGGGTAAAACAACCAAGTGGAAGCGTATGATCAACCAAAGGGATGGTGGTGATGGGATGTACATGACCAAGGCTCAAAAGGCTGATAGAATGGCAATCACAAAGGTTCAAATATTGGGAATGGGTTCATTTTTAGACAATCTTGAAACATGGGGAACTATGCTTGGATTCGGTTTCATTTTTACACAAGCTCGTAACGAAGAAACTATGCTTGGATTCGGTTTCATTTTTACACAAGCTCAAAATGAAGAAACTATGCTTGAAGTCAGTTTCATTTTTAGACAAGCTTGAAATGACAAAACTGTGCTTGGAAAAAGGTTTGCATGCCCCCATCATGATAAAAGGGAGAGTCTCTTGTAACCAGATGGAAGTCACTACAATGAGGTAGGATAGCTTCATCCAGAATAGACAAAACACCTCTTTGGCTTCGTCTAGAATAGACAAAGGTGAAACCTCTTTGGCTTTGTCCAAAATAGACAAAGGTGAATGATCTGTCAGACCAATCACATAACCTATAGGGAAACTTATCTTTACAACTAGCTGCATGCCCCCCAAGCTTCATTACATTCACCAGGTTACTCCTGGCTATTAGGTGGATGGAATGAAGGTTCAAATGACACTGTTGATGTGTGAACTTGAACGGTTTCATTTTCACTCTTTTCGGGAAAGGTACAATTAGCTGAAGGTGAAATTGGGTCAACTGTTACCTCGATCTGTTGATTTTGGTCGGGTATGGACTCATAAGATTCACTTTCAGAGAGAGTGGGTTCGACCAGTGGTTGATTTTGGCCAGTCAATTCTTCAACTAGTGAAGGATTTAGGGAGAGTTTCCTATAACCAGATGGAAGTCGTTGTGGTGAAGCAGGACAGTTATCCAACACTCTTTTGGCTTCATCCAAAAAGGGACAAAGGTGAAGGAAATGATTACCTTTACATAACCTATATGGAATTCTTACCTTTCCCTTCTATCCATGAACTTTACTATCACTAGTTAATGGTGTGTTACCAACATGATCTCCAAAGGTTGATGACACGGGATGGTGTGAATGGGAAGACCATTCTTTCAAGATCTGAGGAAAGTACAGACAATTTCGATGAAAATGGTCTTCTGCACAAATTATGCATGGATATTTGGGTTTGAAAAGCTTAATGGATGTATTTTCATCAGACGTTGCATTCAAAGCAATGGCTGCTTGTTTTCCCCCTTGCTGAATTGGCTTCTTCTTCTTCTTCTTCTTCTTCCCTTTCTTTTTCTTCTTAGCCACCTGGTTACTAGTACCAATACTTTCACCAAGCGAAGAGGAAGAGGGGGAGGGAGAAACAAACGAGGAAGAAGGCAAAGGGTTAATTTCAGGTTCAACCAGAGGTGTACTCAACTGTGAGAAATCACGGCATTTTGAACCATAGAGGTTGAAAACAGCCATACTGGCAAGCCAATCGTAATTCCCGGAAGAGACAATGTAGCCATATAAGGAGCACTAATATTTCCCCAAGAAGGAAAAGGACAAGGATTCCCCTCAAAAGGGATTCCTTGATCAGTGGACTCCAGATTCATCGCCATATGTCTCAACCTAAGATCAACTAAGGAACAGGGATGCTATTCCGAATTCAATTAATTTTAATGACGCTTGGACACAACTTTGCTTTTTTAATTTTTAAGAGTCAATAAAAAGCTAAAGATGACTCTAGTCTCCTTCAATTTTTATTGAGCCTGAAAGGGCAAGTGCTTAGATGGAACTTTTCTTTTAAAGAGCCGAAAAGGAAAGAAAGTGACTACTCTGGAAAATATAGACAGAGGGATTACCAAACCAATTGAAAAACTGCAATATACACCTCGGTGTAAATTAAAGAGAAATTACCAAGGACTTATGTACGATAGTCAATCTTCCCAAATGTTGTGTTCAATGCATTGCGATCAATAAGGCGGCAGACTCAGCTTCCTATGGATAAAGGATATAAGCCTATTGTGGTCTCCCAATATATACGCGATGGTATGGGAAGCACAAGTACATGTTAGCACTTGTTGTATCAAGGAGGAGGAATCACCCAACCTTCAATGAAAACAATAGCCACTAGTTTTAATGACGCCGGAACACATCTCTAGCCTAGACCTCTAGATATGTTGCGTTAAGTTCCAAAGCATTGTTAGGTTCATTGAAATTTATTTTAAGGCTGATCTTGTTTAGAGTTTGCCTTTCAATGGCTCATGCGCATGATGATGATTTGAAATTACTAAAATGAAATCTATAATGATAAATAATCTTTGTTTATTTTGAGCAATGAAAATTCTAGCTACTTAGGGAAAGAAAATTACAACGCAAAGAGTAAAGAGCAAAGAGCAAAGAGCACACGCTAGTGCATTTTCCTAATTCATATTTTCACACACAAATCTACAACTGATAAATGCAAATGCATGTATTTTCTTTTGTTCTCCTTAATGTGAAAAATGCCAAAAAGGAAAACTAAATGCAGCAAAGATTTGAAATATTTCATTCAAAATGACATTTTCGACAATTTCTTCTTCAAAAAAGAAAGGAAGACTCCATGACACTTTTCAATTTTGAAGAAAAATTCTTTTGACACTTCAAATATAAACAAATCAAACCAAATACATGAAGAAAAGTTCAATCGACCATCAAGGGAAGGAAGAATCCACAACACTTCTCTTTTCGACACAAAACGACAATTACGACACTTTTTGCATCAAAGAGACAAATCGATTTAAACAAGTTTTTGACAAAGGATTGTAAATGATGAACAAATACACAAAAAAAATTCACTAATCCTATTCTAATTGGGGTTGATTTATGTGATGCAAGTAGGCTTCAGTAAGGAGGCACTGTTCAGATGCAACAAAACAACTAAACAAAACTGAAAACAAGGTCAAAAACCCCCAATTTCTAGAATGGAAAAAGAGTTCAGTCAGTCATCACACCTAGGCTTCACAGAAACAGGGATGCATCGCACTTACCACACTCAGGAGGTGTGATGCAAACTAGGTTACAGTGGAAGATAGTGCGATGGTCCAGAGAGCGCAACTGAAATGGGTTTTGGCTCAGATGTGCAACTCTTTTTAGTGAGTTAAGTTGAGCTTTAATGAAAAGTAAAGAGAAAGGTATGAAGGAATGTCTTGAGATGTTACTAAGCTACCAAAAGGGCATCTAGAATGCTTGTAAGTAAAACGTTTAATTCATAAACTAAACCAGATATTGACTGAAGCAGCATTCATATACTATGCAATTGCAGAGCAAGAGCAGTTTGAAGGCTACCTGGTTGACTTCAAGCTCTGTCTATAGTTTATAAAACAAACAATAACAACAAACAAACATCTGTTCTTCCCTAGTGGAGTTGACAATTTGTTTCTGGGAAAACTAGTATTCCTGTAGAATGCTAGCCCTCTAGGTTTGGCAGCTACCCTAGAAACAATAGTTTAAAGCAATTCAATGATTTCTTCTATGTGTAACAGATAAGAGAAAGAAAATGGAACCAACCGGAACTTCCACTTAATCCATTTCTTGCTCTCTCTCCCCTTTGACAGATCTTGCAACTCCTCCCCATACTTAACGTGATTGGAGAGTACCTGCACAAGTATAGCAACAAAGAACCATCAAATCATCATGATCTATTAGAACATAAACATTACAGAATTAGATATATAATGAACAAATGATAGCATTCACAAATGATAACATTCATAATTGCACAATCATATTGAAGAAAACTTGAAGAACTTTATTAGTAGAAGGGAGAATTACAACCGAGTTGTCTGATCTAGCATCATCCTCCCAGCTTCAATCCTTCTTCACCTCATGAAATAGCAAGATCACTCCAACAATACAATGCTCTTTCTTCAATTACAAACTATCAGCACTTCCTTGCAATTCACAATGTTCTAGCCTTCGAATCTCTTGAATTGGAGATCCATTTATAGATGTGTGCAAGGGTGTGAGTCATCTATGGGGTTTGATTAGTGTCATTCCACTTGTTACAATTGGTTCCACTTGGAGATTTCTCAAATCCCTTATTCATCCTAGGGCAAATTCAGAGAGGAAAGTGGCACAAGAGAAGTTTCTAGAAGATTCCATGAGCAACCACCTAGCAAATTGTCTCCGACATTTGTCCATCCTCGCCCATCGCACCCTATAGAAGGCCTAATCAGTATGCATCACACCCTGGTAGTGTACCACTCAGTATGCATCACACTCTGCCAGTGGAGCAGTTAATATGGTTTAATTTAGGCCATTTCTGGATGGTTTCTCAGGTGGAACTTTTGGGGAATGATGTATTCAGATGACTATGCTCCTTTAAGGAATGAAACAACTCTTTTAGGGGTTGATGAGCCCTAGTTTATTGACATATAAGTTTGGGGTTTATGTGCCCAAATATGTCTATAACACTAGCAAGGTATGTAAAAGAGAAAGTACAAAGGGAACAGTATACAGGTCTTAAAATATTTGGGGAATGATTTACCATTAACTCACCAATAGTTTGTGAACAACATAATGATTTTCGGACAAGCAACCCTCAGGGAAGCTAGAGGGCTAATGGAGATCCTAAATGAATTTACGAGCGCTTTGGGGATGGAGATAAATAAGGAAAAGTATGATATCTTTTTCTTTAATACAACAGCCCCATCACAAGCCTTTCTAGCAAGAATAATAGGATTTCTCATTGGTAATCTCCCCTTGAAATACCTAGGAATATAGTTAAGTGACCAACAAAATAGAGTGGAAAAATAGAAGAGCTTGTTGGCAAATATCCAAGGGAGAATGCAGAATTGGAAATTTAGATCATTGAATATGCCAAGTCGTGTTATACTACTGAGACCAGTGCTCCAATCGATTCTGATTTACCAATTATCTAGCAAAGCGACGCCTAAAATAGTTTGCCAAAGGATGATCCAAATTTTCAAAAAGTTTTTGTGGCAAGGGCCCAGAACAGAAAATAAATGGGCCCTGCTATCATGGAATTGGCTCAGCAAACCTCTAAAAGATGGTGGGTTAGGTCTCAGATACTCGTACATTCTCTATCAGGTCACGGGGGCAAAGCTCTGGTGGAGATGCATCGAGGGAGGAGTAGATCTATGGAAGGAAATTTGGGGGAGGAAATACGAAATGCCGAGTTCGATTGAAGGTTGAGAGTCTAGGAAAATATTAAGGGATCAGCCATATGGAACTTAGCCTTAAAAAATAGAGAACTGATAAGAACACATAGCTTCTGGGAAATAAGGGGAGGAGAAAAAGCAAAATTCTAGGAAGAGGTGTGGCAACAGAGAGAAAAACTCAACAACAGACCTGAGCTAGGAGTAGTATGTAAATATACCAATAAAATTATAGACCATACAGTGAAAATCTTTTGGAGCTTGGACCTAGGAGAATATTGGAGAGAATGGAAACAAAAACAATATTGGCCAGGTGCTCCTGAAACCACCCAATGGGAGGTTTATGAGAAAGAGATGGAAACCTGGAAAATTGCAATAGCAGAAGGGCCGAACATAATAAGACGGGGATATAAAATCAAAGGGATGTTTATGATTAAAGAGGGCTATCATCTACAAGCATCATACCACCTACAATAGGGGACACAGATATGGGACAGAATCTGGCAAGAAACGTCATGGCCAAAAATCGCTTTCTTCATGTGGATTTTATGACATGGGAGAGCACTTACTTGGGACCAACTTCAGAAAAAGGTCTGCAAGGACCCTCATTTTGCAGTATCTGTGCAGAATAACCAGAAACAATGGAACATTTGACCAATGCCTGTAGGTACAGTGAAAATCTATGGAGAAACCATGAACAACTCTTTGGAGTCGACGAAAGGAACCAATTAAGTATGAAAGCAACAATGGACAATTGGAGAATAAAGCCTTACCAAAACTCCATTCTGAATCGTTCTTGGAGAGTATCTTTAGGTCTCATATTATGGACAATTTGGAAGGAAATAAATAGAAGAATCTTCAAAGGGGAAAAGAGATCAGAAGTAGAAAAATGGAAAATGACAATCCAGAACATAAGAGAAACAATCTTTGCCAAGAAATGGTATGCAGAGGACTCGGAAACAAATCCAGAGGAAAAAAAAATAATGATGGGACTAAGCTTAAAGCCAAGCATGCTGAGCCCCACTACATGGAAACAACATCCTCCCCATTGTGAGTCTATGAACATTTTCACACGGCCTCAAAAAGATTTCATTAAAATCAACATCAATGGAGCTGCAAAAGGGAATCCAGGGGCGGCAGGGACTGGAGGAGTGTTCATTGATGACAAAGGTAATATGATTCACTTGTTTTCCTTTGATTATGGCACTGCGAGCAATAATGAAGTAGAGCTCCAGAAATTGAAGTGAGGATTGGAAATCGCAGCAAGGGAAAGGTTTCATAGATTGGAAGTGGAAGGAGACTCAAATTTGGTAATAGACATGGTGAAAAAACTCCAACAAGGAACCTCATGGGAGAAAATCAACCAACACTGGAGGACGACAAGGCTCATCCAATAGGTTGGAAATCTAATTCGACAGATTGGCTACATTATCCTGACACATGTCTGCAAATCGTGTAACATGGCAGCAGATAATATCACCAACTGGGGGTGTGGTTAGGTAGGTAGAAACCTGGATATAAGGGGAGAAGAGTTAAGAAAAATGGAAGGGATGAGAAGGCTAGAGGGGATTTTGGAAAATGACAAGGAGAAGGGAGAAAACCCCCTATCACGGTATGATAAGGGAGAAGTGGAGACGATAAACGAAGTGGGCCAGAGGGGATGGGAGGCAGAGGTGCTAGAAGCCAACTAGTTGGGCCAAAGGACATATGGGGTATTGGAAAGTGGGAGGACGCGAAGGCAGGAGGGGAAACATGTAGGACATGGCAGGACAGAGGATGGAACATAGCTAGTACAGGTTTGATTGAGGATGGAGAAGAGCAACAAAGGTTTGGGGTCAAGAGAGAGGATGGGAAGACCAGTGACGACAAGTGGCATGGCGATAGAAGGAAACCCACGACAGGAGCAACTAGCAACACAAGTGGAGTAATGGAAGGTAATAGTGGAAGGGTTAGGGGAACCTCATTCTAAGGAAATCAAATGAAGGATTGGATGGTGGGAAGAGGAAGAGGGCACGTGCAGGGCCGTATGGAAGCTAGGTGGGACAGCTAGACAAAGAAATAAAAGTCTAAGGTAGACGAGAGAGAAGGCATTTGCATGCAGAGGGAGAAGGAGAAAGAACGTGCAACAGAAGGTGGTGGAAGTGGGCTGGAGGACGTAGAGAGTAAAATAGTTTCATAAAAAAGAATTGGTATGTTACTCTGGTTTCCCTTCTTGCTCGCGTCGCAGAAATTAATTTTATAGAGGAACTCAGAGTGAGGGCTGAGGGAAGTCAAGATTCAGTACGAGTCGAGACTTGGGATGTTTGGGACCCTAACTCGGTCGACTGGAGCATCTATGCCTAGAATGTCGTTGAAGGGAGGGGGCTCGAGAAATCTAAAGTGCATCTCTGTGTAGATAAGAATCGATGGAATGAGGCCCGATGGGATTCCCAATGGGAATTCTATAATGGCATGAGTAAGAATCATGCCACTCCGGCCAGGTGGTACCTGAGGCATGGGAAGGAAGAAATAAGTATTAGGGGCAAGGTGCCCAGAACCATCATGGACAAAGAAACAAGGTTGTGGTTAGCCTGACTCGAACGAAGCCCAAACTCGACTGAAGGTTGTGGGCCACAAGGGATAACCAGGGGTAGAATCTGAGTGAGGGCACCAGAGAGGAGAGATTCCTGGTCTGGAACCTCAAATGTGACCCTGAATGCTAATAAGGAAACCCAAAATTGGGACACATGCAGAACTGCAAATGTTGACCTGTATGTTTTTGTTTGTTGGGGAGGGGATAAGCAGAGAGGAGAGGAATCGAGAGGCCAAAGCTTGATAGTATCTGAGAAGGAAGGGGGGAAATTATGGGAGAAATAGGGCATCCAAAAGTCTCCAAGTCCAGAGTGAGTGGACAAGCCCAAGTCAAAGAAAATTAAAACCACTATGTGTAAAAGAATTTTGACTTATAAAGACAATTCTTTTGTTAATGTTTTAGGTATTAAAGAAACCAGGGTGCAACACCTTTTGAAGTTTCGGATCCCATATCATGCTCTAGCAAGCAAGCCGATACTGGTGAGCTGCTAAGGAAAAGCAATACAAAGCAAGAATGAAGACAGTATGGAAAAAGAGGGAAAAGAGGTGGGTAAAAGAGGAACCAGAGGAATAGGGAAGGCAGGGAAAATACCAAGGGGGGGGGAGCAACCTCCAACAGAGGTTCAAACAAAAGAGGTAGAAGGACTAGGAAAGAACACATGCAGACCCTCATAAACATGTATATGGATGGCAATTGCTGGAGGTAAGAACTCAAATTGCAGAGTGGGAGAGGGAGATTAATGATAACATAAACAATCAGGATATAGAGACAGAAGAATGGGAAACTATGGTGAAATATCCGGGGAACACCAGAGGCTGACACACACTGTTTCAGCAAACAATCCAACAATAATGGGTTATGAAGAACATAGTGGCCTGAGCAATGACACTATAAAAGGAACAAGAGGTACAGGAGGATGTTATGAAACCAGCTCAAGGAAAGATAGAAAAGATAGATCAATTCCTTAGAATTCAGCCTCTTCGAGGGGGCAACCTCCTTTACATTACATAAATGATCAATTCTTGGATGATACAAATGAAAAGACCTCTTTTATATATATAGGAGTCTAAGGGGTCATAACATAATTAAAGCCGACATAACAATAATAATGTAAGGGCACAATAATAACAATAGTGGGCTTCTATG
>APFE031385496.1:21935-59244 GCA_000404065.3 Pinus taeda
GAGTCTAAGGGGTCATAACATAATTAGAGCCGACATAACAATAATAATGTAAGGGCACAATAATAACAATAGTGGGCTTCTATGGGGCACAATAGTAACAATATGGGCACTACATGGGTACATATATATAATAAGTGGGTTGTACTAATAACAATAAGGGGTTACACTAGTAGTATAGGGGCCTAACAGAGGAGGCCCAAACAATGGAGCCCAACATGAAGGATCTTCATAGAGAAATTGCTGCAGTCCAGATACAAGTGTATAGAAACAATATCGCACTGAACAAGATCGAGCAAAGCATACAGGACATGAAGAGGAGTGAAATCCCAGGGTCCAGTGTGAAAGCCCTAGCCCCGTGGACTCGTTTGATGAGTGAAACAAGTTTCTAATCAGAATTTTGTTATGTGTCGTTAGCATTTACTTTTCTAAGTTTAAGTTTATAGTAGATAGAACTGCAAATGTTGCCTGGATGGTGTTGAAAACTTTATTTAAATTTTGGACAACATTAATGCAGGTAGGCGGCCAACAGACCTAGTTTCCTCCAGGTAGGATGAGGCCACTTGCAAATTTTATTAAAGACATTATTATGGTTTGAAAAAATTAATAGAGAAAGTACTACCAAGCTTACGCAAAAAAAAATAGAATTTAGAAATAAAAGTCATTTAGGAATGAAAAGTCACGTGGAAAGTGAAGAGTCATGAGGGAAGTTTAAAGGTCATGGGAAGTGGATATTCACCTCACTTTGTATAAGTATACCCTCATGGCTAGTTAGAAAGGGACTTCTAGTTTTGGACTCCATTTGAGCATTTTTTCTAGAGAAGATTTTACATCGTCTGGAAACATTCAAGTTATAGATTAGTACTTCCACTATTGGATTTCATGATGAGTCATGTATTGGTGCATTTGAAATTTAAACATAATATTGAGAATCTCATTGAGCCAAGGTAACATTTTAATGTATGTATTGTTAAGCATTATGGGACTTATCTCGTGGTGATTCGATGGTCTGCATTTGTATTTCCATGTGTTAAGGTTAATGAACTCTTTTGTAAGTTTCAAATATCTTATTTTAAGTTGTATGATGTTTATGCTTTCATTTCCATTATGGGTTGATAGCTAATTCACAATTGGTAAAAAAATTCTTTCCTTTATTCATGTATCTTAATTGAAGTTTTCTTACATCCTTCCTTTAAAGATTCATGCTATTTTCATTGGTTGCAATTATGTCTTTTGTATCTTACTTGCATAATATTTCATAGAGCTATTCTAACTTGATCAGAAGTTATATTGGTTTTCTGATGCATCAATCATTCCATCTAAAAAAGCCTTGAAAATAACATGGTGGTAGTTGGGTCCACATATTGTATGAGAATCCTATCCCAAACAATGTAAGGTGTAATTGGGACTTTGCACCGGGGACATCTCCTTATCATTGGAATTTCTTTTAGCTTGTTAGCAAATTTGGTTCTAGGAGGGTCACCATTGCATGGTTGGTAGATTTCAACATTCTCTTCTTGAACCATATGAGCAAGCTAGTAATCAGTTGGGTTCACCCCACTAAACATTCCACTGTGGGAACTACCTAAAATTGAAGAAACCTGTCCGAATAGTCTTGGGAAGGGATATGAAGTAACTCATGATAAAATTAATATATTTTTGGTGGGCCAAAATGTACCACCAACTACTAAGGGGGTCTCCCCAGTGTGAAGTCCCAACTAGACCTCACATTGTTTGGGATAGGAGCCCCATCCGGTATGTGGGCTCGGCTGCCGCCATGAATGTTTTCTGCTCTTAGTTATCAAATGAGAAGGTGTGAGAGTGGGTCAAGAATGAAGTGCTTGGGTAGCGAAACAAAATTAGCCCAAGATTGACAAATTGTAGAACGAGGTTTAAACAAGTCACAACAACAATAAAAATAGATAAATGATGAGGGCGATTAGTGAGCTAAAACCCCATCGAACATAATAAATAGGAACATGTCAGAGGTCAATTGTGAAGTAGTTCACAATAGGTCACCGACATGGTAAGGAACAAGTAAATGTAGATTCGAAAGCGAAACATAAATGCAACCACTATGTATCAGAACATAACATCTTGTGTATATGAAAGCACACATACAAATATGGTGAGGCATGAGACAGCTAATACAACCACCATGAGTAAGCATGGGAATCAATGCCAAATATTAATATGTTACAACTTCAAATACATATCATGGAATTGGTCAATACCCAATAGTGGAACATGGGCTGTTCATACCATTTCCTGATGTCGAAACCTTAGCCCTACTACAAACCCACTCTCCTAGCTACCAAGAGCTGAGTCACCCTAGCTCTCAAGCATAAATCATCTATCTATATTGGCCTCCACTCAAGTGCTAAAGTCCCTGTAACATGAGGTATGAGGGTACATTTATAGGGGTCAGGTGACTATTCACCTACCATGACTCTTGATGTTTCCCCATGCCCTTTCGGGTACCCTCCTGACTCTTGAGCTTCCCTGCTTCTTTCTCAAGCCAAGAATTCTTGTTACATGCTCACATCAGTCCCAACATACTCGCTGATATAATGGTGGGTGAAATTTACATTATGATAACAAAAAAAGAGAGAGGGGAGGGATGTAGAGGGTTATTAGAAACCCTAAAATGCTTGTTTCCTATATCTCACAACGATGTGAATGCTTGGTCTTGAAACCAACTTGTTTTCTTGCCACTAAGATTCACTAACATTCATTAATCCTTTGGTGATGAGCCTTGGGGTGTATTGAGGGGTTCCTGAAGCTTGTACGGGACCATCTGGCTTGCTGGAGGAGAACCTTAGCTAGGCAAGCTTTATGATAAAATGTAATTCTTCTGTATGGACCACCATCGTGCTTCCTTATTTCTAACTTTGAGACTCGTCCTCCACTATTACCAGAGTTACCCTCTTGTCATTTAGGTTATTTCTTTGAGCTATTATCCACCTAATGAGCTTTTAATGCAGCTTCATGTTATGCCATGTCAACTGCCATAATACTTAGAGATTGGATGATATCTTCATTATCTCCACAAACTCCTCATGAACTTAACCTTGCAAGCACATACAACCATTGATTAATTACCAATATGAATTTACATAAATAAGACATGTCATAATATAGATAATAATAATAGGCAAGAATTCATGGCCCTTGATATATTGTCATTAAAACAGCTCGGTCTTTCGTGGCGCTTTATAATGGCTTTCATCATTCTTTGTATGATAATTTTAATATGTTCTCCAGGATGTATCCTGGCATATTGCTTGACACTATATTTTATAAAATAGCCCATCCTCAGGTTGCAGATTTGATGAGGAGGTCGCAGGTGGGAGGTGGGTCACATCATCAGTTGACATCTGTGAGGCTTGCAATGCGACTTTGTGATCTGGGAGGAGGTCGCAAATCTGTCACATAGGATTGCGACTCACGAAGAACAAAGATTCATGAATCCAGATCTTATGGTCCCAACTTGCTGAAAGCTACACACTCTATGCTCGCATGGGGAATCATATTGCAACTTGTGAGTTTGTTATCGTGATATTGGAGAAGAATGACGATGTGACCTAGTCCAGGCCACATCGTGGAGTGTGATTTACATGGGAAATTATGACCTTCTCTTAATGCCTTCCACATCATCTTGAATTGCATGGAAATTCATACAATACAATGAACGATCTCTTCTAGCAAGCTGGTTTGTAGCTTAGAAACATGACTTATGGAGGTCACTTGGGCACACAATAATAAAGTTGCACCTCTAGGTCGCAGTTGATGGCTAGTTGCAATTCTAGGAAGCTCACCTGAGGAATTATAACGTGACCCAGTGACTTAGTTGAAAGTGTAGCCCCCTAGAGGTCACCAGGTTAGAACGCAGCACAAATTGCATCTCTTGGGCACCCTCCTGAGGTCTTCAAGTGTGACTTAGTGACCATTAGTTACATAGTTGCATCCTGTGCAAGGTCGCGTTTCAGTGGTTGGGCACATTTGTGACTTGGCGATATATGAGGATACCCAACTCGATGAAAGTCACAGGGTTACATAAAAACTTGGAATGTGTTTGTTGGATCTCACTTCTGTGACTCGCATTTGAAACATGCTCAGGCATTTCTCTCCTGTTCATCCGAATCTAGCAGCCCCATAAGTGCCCAGCTTGCATCAACCGCTCTTCATTCCTACGATTTCCATGGAAACTTTTGAATGCTTGGTGGTGCCGTCGTGATTTTACAATAATTACTTACAATGGACATATACCATCACATGCATGTTATTGTAGTTCTATTCCAAAAGGGCTTCTAATGGCTATTCAATCCTAGGTTTTATCCTCTTTCCAACGCAGATGTATTTCTGGCTACCGTCCAACGTGAATGTATTTCCATAAATGACCCTGGTGTCGGCATGCTTTGAATACTTATCAACATCATTCACACATTTTATATATACCACGAAATTTGCATATTTGAGGGCGAGTTAATCGCTTGGTGGTCCAACAAAGGCCATGCCGTCTTGTGTCGACTGGTATGGGTTATGGCTGTGACCTTCCTCCTCGTGTTGTAATACTGGTGGGGCCTCCCTTTTCCCTTTGCTACAGACCCATTACGATATATCCAAGGAATTTAGAGAGGGTTACGATATTCCCAAGGCATTCAGAGTAGGATGTCATCACCAAAGGTTGTCAAGTGGCATCCAACATATAGGTAGAGATCCAGAACACCACACATTTTCCATTTGAAACAGTATTTCAATGCATAATCTTGATGTCCCAATTAAATGTACGCTTCTTCAATCATTTTTACACTCAGCCACGTGGCTTCTTACATGAATTTTTATACGATAGGTGGTTCCTTCATGGTGGTTTTAGGTGCTTAAAGTGCCCTTGAAGGTCTGACTTCCATTGGTTTCATGAGGGATATTATTAGTCACAACACTTTATGGTTTTACAGTATGGGGGATAGACCCATGATCTTCCAAACCCAGATCAACAGAAGGCACTAGGGCATATGCACAGTATGTTCAATGGTGTGTCAAATGTTTATCTCTCAGATTGGGTCTTCATCACTACCTCATAATTACCAATGAACCCCATCAATCTCCTTATTGACCTCTACACAACTCATCTAATATATGGTCCACCATTCACCTTTAGCATGCTCAAGAAGGTATATTTCAATGTAGAGGTCTCATGGGTGATGGTCATTGGTGAAGACCTAGACATCTCATTTTTCATATGCGATGCGCCATCGTGATTTTCATTGAGACTACACAAAACCTTTGCTATCGTCGAGCCTACATTTCCAAAGGTAATATTAGATGTTGGTCATAAGGAGAAGTTTTTATACATTTAGATGTTAATACCTACAAGCACAATGAACATGGGGCCACATATTCAAATACTTGTTATAGAAAAGCATGATAAATTGCACAGGTGTGTATTATCCAAGGCTTTAATATTGGGTGTGTAAGAGATAATTTATCAAATGTATCAATACCCCTTAACATGTGAATTGAATCAAAGAAAAAATTGAATATGTAGCTGTCTTGTTTCAGCTTGAAGCTATGATTTCATTTTAGAGAGGGAAGAGATCGAAACTATAATTTGGATAGCATTAAAACCCCTCCAATCCTGGTGCAACCAGGATGATGTTATGGTGCACTGATAGTGCCAACCCATGTTTGTAGCAATGCAGTTAGAGGATAGGGCGATGTGAGGCAAGGTAGAGGGGTAATCAATCATTACGGTTTGGGTGCACAAGATGGGGATCACAATAACCAAACTCAAATACATTTGAAGGGGCGAGGATGATGGTGAGGTAGTGCCATCGACAAAAATGCATTCCCACAATATTTGGAGGGTGAGGATCATTTCAACACAGGGTTGGACCTTCACTCACATGCACCTAGGGTTACATAGATGTTAAGGGAAAGCCATGACCACTACAAACCCCAATTCACATGCTGAGGTGAAGAACCCACCAAGAACCTAGGAAAGTGTTTTGAAATACCTCTTTCCATGATGCCAAGTAATGCCAATGAAAATTATCCTTTAGAGGCATATGCGAAGATGAGCCTCAAAATCATGAAAGACTCTTGATCAACCAATGCAACCAATAACCTTCGAAACCCTAAAACAATCCTAAGGCTTATGTCCAGGATAAAGCATGATGCTTAGATGCAATATATGAAACGTGAGAGGGCACACCCAAAAGGGGTTGGATAGGAAAGGTTGCGGGGAGAGTAACTAGTTGGGGTCTTATCGAAACCCTAGTTGCTCAGGGTGGGTGGTGGGGTACCCAAAATTTTGAATATGCCCAAAACTTTGGGTGGTGTTTTAGTGGCTACAACAATTGGTGAACCAATGGTAGAATCTAGTATCTTTGTCAACACCCCTGTAGTAGTCTGAGTTCGAATAAGGATGCAAGGGAATATTGAACATATGCTATGGGCCCCTCTTACATTGCAACGACCATTGTAGATATGCCTTCCCTTTGTGCCTCAGCTAGGTCTTGCCAGTCAGAAAACACCCAATTAAAGTTCATATGTGCCGATATTTGATGATGATGCGAAGAATGTGGTAGGGGGCTTATTGTTTTCAAAATTTTAAAATTAATCTTCTGGTGTTGCTCCACTACCAACGGGCCTGGACAGTACCCCGGTGGAGTTGTTGCATTAACTCTCTACACAAGAAGCCTTTCTCGATCCTTTACCCTTTATTTGGTTTCACTTTTTTTTGCATGCACATTTTCACTTATTTCTGGGCATTTATTGCACCAGGGTGGATGAGGAATCTCGACTTATTTAATGAGAAATAGAGGTTGTTTGTTGTTTGACAGAAACTAAGAGATATCCTGATTTAGATTTTCCCTTATGCCAAGCTTCCACATCTCATTTCCGGTCAACAAGTGAACAAAACACAAGTCATTGAAACAATAAAGACCATGCTGAGCACAAGCTTCAGTTTATGGGTATAGGTCATTTAAACTGATTAGAGTTCCCCATGAGCAATCTGTTATTATTTTCCCTGTTAATAAATTAGACTTGTAGGAGAGATATCCATGATGAAAATTTGATGAATGGTTCTAAGAGAGGCTACCCATTGGCGTAACCATCACAACTTCATGAAATCATAGGGCTAGGGTTTTAGTTCTACGGCTAGGTGACTAGGAAACTCTCCTAGGGTTTAAAAATAGGTGTGAAGAGGTCAAAGAAATGCACTTTGAGGTTGGAGCAAGAGAAAAAGGTGTGAGAAAGTTATTCATAGTACCATAGGTTTGAAAACTTCAGGTTCATGAAGGCTCATGTAGCGGCATGCAACATAGGGTAAATTTCCAAGCTAGGTCAAAGGTGAGCGTGTGCTAAGCGAGAAGGAAAGTGTATGATGCAATGCATCAAATAGGGCTAATGACACAATGTAATACTATGTGTATAAGAGATCAACTGATTGTAATTAAAGGGCCAATGGGATGCATATGCAAATATTTCATGAATTCCATGCAACAATAAACAAATGCAAGGACATGAGTGCAGAAATAAACAAGTAGGGAACTAACTACTTACAGTAAAGAAAATGAAGCATGGAAAATTTAACTTATAAGGAAAATTCTAATCAGCCAACTGATAAGCAAAATTAAAACCTAACTAGTCTTAACCGTAAATCCTAATTTAATCAAAGCATAGGTCGGGTTATGTGAAATAAAACTTCCAATGCAGCCACACAGTGGTTCCCGACCTATAAAAACCAAGATGACAATAATTAGAATTTGTGAAAAGAGTTGTGAAAAAAATAAGATGCTTACTTGTAAAGTATGCACAACAGAACAAAAACCTTGTTTTCTTACAGGGAAATGTGCCAGAAAATCCCTTTCAAGGAAAATCGTAACTCGATCCTGGTAAACCAAATCACATGCACGAACTTCATCGTCATCCAGACATGAAATACTTCCACTCATGCTTATCCCTAAATCCAAAGCAAGCAAGGAAAGATGTTGCCGGCTAGTAAAGGAATCTACCAGATTAATCCGATCAACAATCCTATCATGATGTAGAGGATGATCAATTTGATAATGCTGAAAAGAGGGGCCTTTGTCAGGTGTAACTGAGATCCCTGAGGATTCAAACACAAGAACCCTAATTTTGGAAACCCTAGTTTAAAATTTTTCATAGACTTCGTTAAGGACGTGAGGACTTGAAATAATCATCAACGGAAGCTGAAGTGCCTCATCATCCTGGCCAACCTTTGAAACTTCAAATAAAACACCATCATATACTGGTAGCTTTGAATGATTTGTATATTGATGTATATAGTTATCGTTGGTTGTGACAGAAAAAGCATCAGTCAAAATATTGTGGATTGGATGCATTGTCTGAATATTGATAGATTGGCAACTCGACAAATGAGTCTCTTTAGATTCCCGAGAATGAACTGAATCAATTGCAAGAGTGAGAGGGAAAGGGGAGATCAGGCGATTGCCACCTTCCTATAAAGGATATTGTAAGGTATCATTTGATTGTGTATGTTGACAGGTTGTATTGGCTGGGAGATAATAAAAAATATTCGATACAATGGCAAGAGCACCACCTTTAGCAAACAAATTAGGATATAGAGGTTGATGTGCATCAGTTGAAAGGTGATGGAAATATTTTCTCAGAGAGACATTTCTCGAATCATAGGGTTTCCAAGATGAGCTCGCATCTGGCGACATGATGTTATGAGGAGAGTGATGTGCAGAAACCATAATTTGACTTGGTTCAGGGGTCTATAAGGAATGTGAGAACTCGACATAACCATAAGAGGAAGATGAAGTGCCTCAACTTCTTGATGAGTCCCTAAACGTTCAAAAGGTGGGTCAACAAATTTTGGTGGCTTCGTAGCATCAATAGATAGATACGTAAGATAATCACCAAAGGCATGAGCGAGTATATCTTCGGTAAAATGAGAATCGCTGAAACCACCAGTTTGATCAAGTTGGGTATCTGATACATAAGGCTTTTCTTGGCTTGGGGGTGAAGAGGGATTAATGAGGGAACTAGATAGAGCTAGAGGAGACACAGGGCCCTCTTCTTCACCTATAAAAGACCGCGAGTGGAAAAGATTAGGCATAAGGGATTCAGACTCTGAAATCGTCACCCCATGCACATGATTGCAATGAATACAAGCAAGATAAAGATATGAATGATCTGAAGGAACCACCAGTGTAGTAGACCCATGGACTAAATCAGGGTAGAATGGATGCACAAGGTCAGATGAAGTGGTACCGATTGGACCCAGAACCACATTTAGACAATTTATGTTCACCAAAGAGAAATACGGATTTGCAAGCCTGATGTGGTCCGTGGATTTGATAGGACAGTCAACTTTACTTGAGACAAGACCAAAGCCATTGATCTGGATTTAAATAGGAATGCAACGAATTACAAAGATAACCATAAACACAAAAGATGCAGTGGAAATAATGCTTCATTTCATTAATGTAAAATACTGAAATATGCTTACAAACAGAAATGGAAATAAACTAGCTAGGGCGATGGTAGCTTATCTCTGAGAAGAGATGTGGTAGCTACATGCCTCTGAATATGTTACATGAACCTCAAGGCCTATTTATGTTGAGAAATAATGGAAACCTTAACATCCCAAACCTAACCCTAGAAGATGAAACGCCAAATTGTGGGCCACTCGTTTTGGGTAAGTTGGTACATCAACTTCCCAGGGTCATAACTTTGGCAACTGATCTTCATTTGATGGTACAATAGCTTGTTACATGGACCCATGTTGCTCCCAGATTTCCCAAAAAATGTCGTTTAGGGCCTCAAAACGGCTGTGGAAGTTCAGGACTCGAAAAACTACTAAAAATAGTAAATTGTGCTACAAATAAGGAAACTAAAAAACTGACAGAGACAATTATGGGGGTTCAAGTGGGATATGTGGGTGGCCACCAACATCCACCTAGATCATTCCTCCCCCCTTAGGAAGCAACGGCCCCGATTGCGTTGAGTTCCTCCATCTACTGAAATTGGTCCCTAGTGAGTTGTTCTACACTCGGATTTGTCCAATAATAGTGGGAAGCATGGTCGAGGGCGATATATATTGAACACTTGGTGCTAGTGAAGAAATGGAGGAATGTTGTGCTCCAAAGCGTTGTTTCCCACAACCTTGGTAATGTTGTAAGGACCATGTTGGAGTGGTCTGAGCTTCTGATGGGCTCTTATCAAGCATTCTTTCTGCAGATGGAACCAGACTTTGTCGCCTACCTGAAACTTATATGGTACCCCTGTGAGTGAGGAGAATTTGTTCCTGTGTTCTGTCATGATCGTATCCCTTTATTGTTGTTGCTGTGTGGAGGAACCCTTCACGGGGGTCATGGATGTGGCTACGATCTTCCCCTTACTTTGGGAGCGAACCAGACAGAAAATGAATTTCCTAGTCTGGGAGACGATCTTGCTGCATTTCTTAGCAGAGATCAAAGAGGTGGTAGTAGGTGGGGCTAACTCCGGTATCCTATATAATCAATTACCCAAAGTAATAATAACAACGCGAGGCCTTGACTCATACACAGCATATCACCCCCACGAGTATGGCTGGCTAAATAGTACATCACAAACATCCAGAGGTGTAACATCACAGAATACCTTGTTTGTGAAGGGATTGATGCTGTAGGGAAGGAGACGTTGCTGGCGAACTTAGAGATCTTGTCCTTGGTGAAGCCACCTAATACTATACGACTGCAAGTGTGGTGTAGTCGGTTGGCCCAACCGCTTCATGATCTCTGGTGAAATGAGGTTCTTTTTGCTCCCACTGTCAACAATGAATTGCAGCGGCAAACCCTTCACCCACATCTATGAGTGGAAAGATGCTCCCCCTCCTTTGGGTCTTCAGGCTCATTCTTCTAGATCTTGGTGGTGGCAACAGTGACACTGGGCTTTGCATCAATGATATGCTTCCCTTTGCCATTCCCCTTGTCGGGTTCTGCCTCAGGGTTGGAACATGCATCTGATTCGGATGCCTTCAACTCGCCACCAACAATTGTGTTATGAGTGGGGCTCTTATGGAACTCACACCACTTTTCTAAGTCCTTGTTTGAATTCATGGTGTTGTTCTTTTATTGTAGCTTCGACAGACTATCTTGGGTCACCCCCCTTGGATTTGTCTTTTGGTCTTCAAATTTGCAGATCCAAAGTCTCGCTTCTTTTGTTTAAACTTCTACTCAATCTTGACAACGTATCGGCACGCCGTGCCGAGCGAGGAGATGTTCAGGAACTCCATCTCTTCCTAGATATATCTATGTAGGTAGTCATGATATTTGAGTACCAAATGTAGCTTAGAATCCTTAATACCCAAATGTGTGTGAAGGGTATGAAAAAAGTTTGTGAACTCCGGCGCATCTTAGTCCCTTCCCTACCGTAGCGTGGTCCACTTTATGTATTTGTCCTCGTAGCTTTTGATAGGGTAGTACTGCTCCTTGATGGCATCCCAGAATGAATTCCAAGTGGGTGTGGCTGGAAACAGTGAGCCCGTACTTTCATCCTTCTACTCACAGTAGGTTTCCTACTAGTCCTTGACATGGGGGGATGCTTTGAGAAGAGTGAAAATAATCTTTGCCTGACTCGAAAATTCATGAACAGAAAAATAACCCTTTAGAAGATTTAGCCATTTATCTATGAAATTTGCATCTATCTGACCCTCGAAGATGGGGATTTCAAAAATTAACTTGTACCTTAAAGGGTGTGGGATTTCCATAGTGGCTGTTGGAAGTCGATGCGTCACCTCTAGGTAGTCACTGATGGATCTGGGAAAAGTTGTCCATCATCAGGTTCCTTTGCCGCTCGAGGGCTTCTTCGAGAAATATTTTGATAGGATCTCCTACCCCCTCATCTTTCTTTTCATACGCCATGGCAGGCCTTCGGGATTTGCGAGGCTGGAGGTTCGACTAGTTCAAGCCCTAAATCCTTATATCCAGACCTACTTAGGGACATGCAAAGAAAAATAGAGAGAAAACAAAACGCTCTGATACCACTGATCTGAATTTAAACAACAATGCAACGAATTACAAAGATAACCATAAACACAGAGATGCAGTGGAAATAATTCTTCATTTCATTAATGTAAAATACCGAAATATGCTTACAAATAGAAATGGAAATAAAACAGCTAGGGTGATCATAGCTTATCTCTGAGAAGAGATGTGGTGGCTACATGCCTCTGAACTATGTTACAATGAGGCTCTAAGGCCTATTTCTGTTGAGAAACAATGGAAAACCCTTAACATCCCAAAACCTTACACTAGAAGATGAAATGCCAAATTGTGGGCCCCATTTTGGGTAAGTTGGTACATCAACTTCCCGGGGTCGTAACTTTGGCACCCGATCTTTGTTTGACGCATAAAATAGCTCGTTAGAAAGATATATATGAGTAATAAAACTTTGGGAAGAGCATCATTGGCACATGGACTCATGTTGCTCCTAGATTTCCCAAAAAACATCGTTTAAGGCCTCAAAATGGCTCTGGAAGTTTAGGGCCCAAAAACTACTAAAAATAGTAAATTGTGCTAGTAAACTAAAAGACTGATAGAGACAGTTGTGGGGGTCTAAGTGGGATAGGTGGGTGGCCACCAACATCCACCTGGATTGGCCATCATGCACAGGTGAATTAGATCCCAGGATATAATGAGACATATGTTGAATGGACTCGATCGAGGTTCCATCAGCAGGAAGAGATGTTATGTAATTTTCAGATTCAATATCAAAAATATGTACGAGGGATTTAGAGGTGAGACCATCATATCCATTTCCTAGCAAGAACTTTTCATCATTTGAACTATTTATGGCCACAATCTTATTATGTAACAAGTCAGAAGGAGGATGCGAAATCCCACAAATAGTAATCTCTTCCTTGGGGAGTTGAGGTTGTTCCAGATTCAGAGAGATAGGCAAAACAAAATTACGAGTAGAATATGGACACTTTGAAATATGAATATTATGATGATACTCATGTGAAAAAGGACTTTTTTCTAATTGAAAATGTTGTAAAGAAACGAGAACGAATCGTTGAAAATTTATATTCAAATACACCAAGTCAACATCACTTTCAAGAAATTCAAAGCAAATATGCACATATCTAAAAGAAAAATCCTCTAAATATTCTTCAAGTTTCATCCTGAGCTCATTTATCCTCTTTAACACATATTTAAAATCATACATATCAAATGCTTTTTGGAGCTTACCAACGAGTTGCTCGAACGAATGAATGGACGCTGCTAGCAACATGTGGCACCATTGGTTGGCGCGACCTTCAAGGGTGAGGGAGAAAAACACATAAGCAAACTCTTCATCGTTGATCTCAAAAGATTCATAAAACTCGAGGAAATTAGAAATGTGCTTGATCAAAGGTGTTCGACCCTTACCATCAAAATTTAACTGAGACAAGTGATGGAGCTGCTCCTAGGGGATGGAAAATAAAAAAATAGACAAACTAGATAAACACCCCAGGAGCAAGATTCTGGTCGGAGCCATTAACATATATGAGACTAAACTGTAGGCTTCAAGGGCTCAGCTTGTCATCTATCCCTCCTTCTAGTTCCAATTTTTTGACGGGCCAAAATGTAATGCCAACGACTAAGGTGGTCTCCCAGGTGTGAGGTCCCAATTAGACCTCACACTATTTGGGATAGGAGCCCCATCTGATATGTGGGCCCAGATGCTGCCATGAATGTTTTCTACCCTTGGTTATCAAATGATAAGGTGTGAGAGTGGGGTGAGAATGAAGTGCTCAGTTAGCGAAACAAAATCAGCCCAAGATTGACAAATTGTAGAAAGAGGTTTAAACAAGTCACAACAACAAGAAGAAGAGATAAACGATGAGGGCGATTAGTGAGCTAAAACCCCATCGAACATAAGAACTAGGAACATACCAGAGGTCAATTGCGAAGTAGTTCACAATAGGTCACCGACATGGCAAGGAACAAGTAAACACAAATTCAAAAGCGAAACATACATGCAATCACTATGTATAAGAACATAAAAGAAACCCTAAAATGCTTGTTGCCCATATCTCACAACGATGCAGATGCTTGGTCCTGAAACAGACTTGTTTTCTTGCCACTGTGCTTCATTGTTGTTCATTAATCCTTGGGTGATGAGCCTTGGGGTGTATTGGGGGGTTCTTGAAGCTTGTACGAGACCATTTGGCTTGCTAGAGGAGAACCTTAGCTTGGCAAGCTTCATGATAGCATGTAATTATTCTGTATGGACCAACATCTTGCTTCCTTATTTATAACTTTGAGACTCATCCTCCACTGTTACCGGAGGTACCCTCTTGTCATTTAGGTTGCTGCTTTGAGCTATCATCCACCTAATGAGCTTTGAATGCAGCTACATGTTATGCCATGTCAGCTGACATAATGCTTAGAAATTGGATGATATCTTCGTTATCTCCACAAACTGCTCACGACCTTAACCCTGCAAGTACATACAACCATCGATTAATTACCAATATGAATTTACTTAAATAAGACAAGTTAAAATATAAACAATAATAGTAGGCAAGAATTTATGGCCCTTGATATATTATCATCAAAACAACTCGGTCTTTCGTGGCGCTTTATAATGGCTTTCATCATTATTTATATGATCTAATATGTTCTCCAAGATGTATCTTAGCATATTGCTTGACACTATATTTTAGTAGAAAGACTGTCCTCAGGTCACAGATTCGATGAGGAGGTCACAGGTGGGAGGTGGGTCATATCTTCAGTTGACATCTGTGAGGCCTGCAATGCGACTTTGTGATCTGGGAGGAGGTCACAAATATGTCACATAGGATTGTGACTCAGGAAGAACAAAGATTCATGAATCTAGATCCCATGGTCCCAGCCTACTAAAAGTTGCACACTTGTTCTCGCATGGGGAATTGTATTGCATCTTGTGAGTTTGTCATGGTGATGTTGGTGAAGAGTGATGATGTGACCCAGTCCAAGTCACATTGTGGAGTGTGCTTTACATGGGAAATTATGACCCTTTCTTAATGCCTTCCACATCATCTTGAATTTCATGGCACTTCATACAATACAATGAATGATCTCTTTTGGCAAGCTGGGTTACAACATAGAAACGCAACTTATGGAGGTCACTTGGTCACACAATAGGCAGGTTGTACCTCCAAGTCACAGCTGATGGTTAGTCTCAATTTCGGGAAACTCGCCTCAGGAATTGTAATGCAACCCAGCGACTTAGTCAAAAGTGTGACCTCGTGGAGGTCACCAGGTCACAACGCGGCACAAGTCACATCTCCTGGGAACCCTCTTGAGGTCTTCAAGTGCGACTTAGTGACCATTAGTCACATAGTCACATCTTGAGCAAGGTCTTGGTGTAGTGGTCAGGCACATTTGAGACTTGGCGACCAATGAGGATGCTGGACTCAATGGAAGTCGCAAGGTTATATCAAAGCTTGGAACGTGTCTGTTGGAGCTCACTTCTGTGACTCACGTCTGAACCACATTCAGGCATTGCTCTCCTATTCGTCTGAATTTAGTAGCCCCATAAGTGCCCAGCTTGCACCAACCTCTCTTCATTCCTACAATTTCCATGGAAACTTTTCAATGCATGGAGGTGTCGTCATGAGTTTATAATAATGGCTTACAATGGAAAAATACCATCACATGCGTGTTCTTGTAGTTATATTCCAAAAGGGCTTTTAGTGGTTATTCAACCCCGGGTTTGATCCACTTTCCAACGCAAATGTATTTCTCGCTGCCATCCAATGTGAATGTATTTCCATAAATGATCCTGGTGTTGGCGTGATCTGAATACGTATCAACATCATTCGAACATTTTCTATATACCATTAAATTTGCATATTTGAGGGCGAGTTAACCGCTTGGTGGTCCAATGAAGGTCATGCGGTCTTGTGTCGATGTTGGGCATGACTAGTATGGGTTATGGTTGTGACCTTCCTCCTCATGTTGTAATAATGGCAGGGCCTCCCTTTTCCCTTTGCTGCACACCCATTATGATATATCCAAGGCATTTGGAGAGGGTTACAATATTCTCAAGACATTCAGAGCGAGATGTCATCACCAAAGGTTGTCAAGTGGCGTCCAACATATAGGTAGAGCTCCAACACACCATGCATTTTCTATTTGAAATAGTATTTCGATGCATAATATTGATGTCCCAGTTAACTATATGCTTCTTCAATCATTTTTACTTTCAGTCACGTGGCTTATTACACATAGTTGTATAGGATAGGTGGTTCCTTCATAGTGGTTTTAGGTGCTTAAAGTGCCCTTGAAGGTCCAACTCCCACTGGTTTCATGAGGGATATTATTAGTTGCAACACTTTACGGTTTTACAATATGGGGGATAGACCCACGATCTTCCAAACCTCAAATCACCTGAAGGCACTAGGGCGTATGAACAGTATGGCCAATGGTGTGTCAAATATTTATCTCTCGGATCGGGTCTTCATTGCTGCCTCATAATTATCAATGCACCCCTTCAATCTATGCTCCTTATTGACCTCTACACAACTCTCCTAATATATGGTCCACCATTCACCTTTAGCATGCTAAAAAAGGTAGCTTTCAATGTAGAGGTCTTGTGGGTGATGGTCATTGGCAAAGACCTAGACATCTCATTATTCCTATGCGAGGTGCCATCATGATCTTCAGTGAGATTACACAAAACCTCCGCTATCGTCGAACCTGTTTGTCCAAAGGTAATATTATATGCTGGTCACAAGGAGAAGTTTTTATATATTTAGATGTTAATACCTACAAGCATAATGAACATGGGGCCACATATTCAAATACTTGTTATAGAAAAGCATGATAAATTGCGCATGCATGTATTATCCAAGGCTTATTGGGTGTGTAAAAGATAATTAATCAAATGTATCAATACCCCTTAGCATGTGAATTGAATAAAATTTAAAAAATGAATATGTAGTTTTCATGTCTCAGCTCGAAGCTATGATTTCATCTAGAAGAGGGTAGAGATCAAAACTATAATTTGGATAACATTAAAACCCCTCCAATCCTGGTGCAACTAGGATGATGTTATGGTGCACTGAGAGTGCGAACCCATGTTTTCTACAATGCCATCAGAGGATAGGCTGATGTGAGACAAGGTTGGAGGGTATTCAATCATCAGGGTTTCAGGTGCACAAGATGGGGATGACAATACCCAAACTCAAATACATTTGAAGGGGCGAGGATGATGATGAGGCAGTGCCATCGACATAAATGCACTCCCACAAACTCTGGAGGGTGAGAATCATTTCAACACAGGGTTGGACCTTCACTCCCATGCACCTAGGGTTACATAGATGTTAAGGGAAAGCCATGACCCCTACAAACCCCAATGCACATGTTGAGGTGATGAACCCACCAAGAAACTAGGAAAGTGTTTTGAAATACCTATTGCCATGATGTCAAGTGATGCCAATGAATATGCACCTCTAGAGGCATATGTGAAGGTGAGCCTCAAAATCATGAGAGACTCTTGATCAATCAATGCAACCAGTAACCTTTGAAACCCTAACACAATCCTAAGGCTTATGTCTGAGATAAAGAATGATGTGTAGATGTAATGTATGAAATGTGAGAGGGCACACCCAAAAGGGGTTGGATAGGCAAGGTCATGGGAAGAGTAACTGGTTGGGGCCTTATAGAAACCCTAGTAGCTCGGGGTGAGTGGTTGGGTACCCAAAATTTTGAATATTTCCAAAAATTTGGGTGGTTTTGTAGCGACTACAACATAACTCTTAGACCTTTCACCTATGAATATAATAGATAGCTTGGAATCCTTCGAGTCACACCTATCTTGCCTCACACATGTTCAAGTAGAGCTCAAACAACTCACCGAGGAGTGTTAGTTGGTACTATTTAAGATTTGGTTAAAGCTTCCTTGGATGGCTTTGAACAATTTGTAGAAATAAATTTCGAGGAAGGTAACGAAGGACCATCAACTATGGAAAATATGGAAGGTGAAAATTTGAAAGCATGGGTGAAAGGTGAGAATATTGAAAACAAGAACGAATGTTCAAACTCTGATAGGGACAAACAAAATTTGAAAAATGATATGGTTGTTAAAAAACAATTGGCATGGATGGCCTAAGGGGCACTAAATCTTGCAGTTTCTCTACACCCCTTGCTTCACAATCCAGAGAAGTTCCTTACAAATGTTGGTCTAGATAAGCCCACTACTGAAGAAGATCATAATAAAAACTCCTACTTGTCTCTGAAATTTTTGGATGTGTAGTACAAGGATGTAGCTTGTAGGATATTCCATTCTACATTTGAAAATAAAGCCACAATTTGGTACCATAGTCTTCTAGCAAGATCAATTACCAATTGGGAGGACTTTAAGAAGGCTTTCTTGGAAAATTTCGTTGAGGAGAAAATACTAGGAATGTTGTTAAAAGAGTTATGTTCCTTGAAGATGGGAAATAAGGAAAAGGTAAAGGATTGCAATCAAAATTTTACTAATATTGTGAATAAGCTTGATGCTAATGTACCACCCCATGATTCGATAACATTTTATTATTATATCACAATCCTACCATCTAACATCACCATGTTTTTAAAAAAGGGCTAGTAAAGCTACATTAGCGGAAAATTTCGATGACGCTTTAGTGGTTGAGAAAGATCTAGTGGCCATTAGAGTACACAATAAGAAAAATGATTCAAAGGCCAGTGGTAAGAGGCCCCAAGCATCAACGACATTTAACCTCCATAAAATATTCTAGGATATTCATAGTAGTATACACAAATAAAAGTTTATGATTTATCTCCAAAGTAGTTATGCTCCTTTTCCCCTTTTAATTAAATTGATTAATTTAATACAAATACCTTATGAACAGTCAAGTCTCACTAGCTCAACCAGTTGAGGATGGGTCTTGTTAGCAAGGTGACCTAGGATCAAACTTGAGGGGGGATGGTTGTGCCCTGTGCTAGGGGAGGAGGCATGCTAAAATATCCAGTCAACTTAGGGATGGTGTGGCCTAGTTTGAGTGTGATCCCTGGGTGACTTTGACGACTTAGATGCCCCTGGGTTGTGGCTCCTCAAGCCACAGGTCAAGCCTGCGGGATCATAGACAACTTGACACATATATGTATATAGATATATATCTTATGAAAAAGTGTAAGATGAAGTGAGTTATGATTTGTTTGGGCATGTGGTATTGATAATCCATTGTACTAGCCCATGATATTGTAACAAAGCCAATTTGCGAATTGAGAATATCCATGGTAAAATGAGGATATATCTTCATGATTAAGAAACTTGTTTTTATTTTCAAATGTATATACGTTTAACTTTCATATTAATTCTTATTAATAATAATAATTTAAAATAAAGTTATAATTTAGTTAGTTTACAAATCTTTTCTTTCTAAACAACATCATATCTATAAGTATTTTTATGTTTATTAATGATTGATTCCTATTATCATTTACCAACCGTTTAAGTTATATGATTGAGCTAGGTTATATGCCTATATTAAATAACACAATTTTATGTGCATTTTAAAGAGAGATAAAATAGATTTGAAAAGTCATAATTTTTCATTTTTGAGTATCAAGAAAATGTATAGCTCTTATACTTTTAAAAATATTTCAATGTATGAATACTTTTAAAAATATTTCAGTATATGAATTTGAGTATTGAGGTTAACTAATAGATTTCAATATTAATTTCTAAGATGCATAACTTTTATATTTATAAAATATTTCAATACAAAACGTAAATAACTTATTTAATATTAATGTTAACTAATATAATTTAATGTTAGCTTCATTATATAGAGGGGAAATATTATTTTAATATTGACTATACTAAAATAATTATTTTAATGATAAAAATAAGAAGTAATTGAAAGTAAACAAATTTCAATTATTTCTTAGTAAGAGGAAGATATATAATTCAATTAATTATTAGTATTAAAATTGAAATGCAAAATTTAAGAAATATAATAATAATAATAAATCAGTGTGGGCCATAAATAAAATATTTTATTGTGCAAGGTTAAGTAACACTTGTATTTAAGATCACAAGTTCAAATCTCCATGGATACTAGCCTTAACAAAATATTAACTTGTATTTAAAATATTTAATGTCAATAAAACATTTTAACACAAACAACATCAGCTATAATAAAAAACAAAAAGAATATACATATTTGGTTAGTTTAAACTAAAATAATTATAAATAATCAATAATCTCACTCTCATTTTGCTCACTCTTAGTTGTTAATATTACAACCAATTATGAAGGAGATATTGTAAAAATATTTCCTTCTAATTCTCAATCATAATAAAATATTTCTATATCTATATAAGTAACATTTTTATTTCAACTTTAGAAGAAATATTTTCAATTTTGAGTTAGACTAAAATGTATATATATATTTTTTAAATATTTCAATAACATATCTATATTAAATAAAATATTTCAAATAACATATTTTAAGATCAATTATATAGATCAATAAATGGATCAATATCAAATATATGAAGAGATACATCCCATTGTAAAGAAGACATGTATTTAAAAATATATGAATAGCAAAAAAAACATTATAATGACAACAATTTGGATAACAAATAAAACATTTCATTGCCTATGTTAAGCAAAATATATCAATGGCAATTATGTATATCACATAAAGAAGTTTGAAAATAAAAAATTTCTTATGGTTAAAATATTTTATTGGTGTTTTTGTCAAAATGAAAGAGATGTGTAATTCTTTCCATGGGTAACATGGATTTGATTCATGGTCTATGTGTGTGAAGAATTAATGTAGATCCATCTTAACCCTAGAACTATCAAACCCCAAAATAAATCAAATTTCTTGAAGTGCTAACTTCTTTTAGAGTTCAAAACAAGGAAAATAGTTTACACCTCCAAAAATATGATTCCTTTATGTGCTTCATAGATCTACCATGGTACAAATCAAAATTCCATTAAAAAAATATACCAAACAAATTTACAATTATAAAAAAAATGTTAATGTGTTTCAATGTGGTATTAAATATATGCAAATATATAATTGATACATATTTATTACTGAATTGTAACTAAATGTTAAATGAAAAGATAAAAAAACATATAATGTTTTTTTGTTAACATAATAATAATGATTAATATTCCATTATTAAAATGGAATATTAGATATTTAGCTAATATTAATTATTAATTGAAAATAAGTTAATGAGCAAAAATTTACACATTTAATAAAAATAAAATTTATATCAGTGTGTTTGTTTATTAAGATTTTTTATTATTTTAACAATGAAGTCATACACTATTCAAAATTTTCCCTACTTATTATGGTGGTCTGCAACAAAGGAAGCCAATCCAATCTTAGATCTAGCAATCACATAAAGATATGAAATTTTTGGAGGTGCAAACCATTTTTCATGTTTTGAACTCTAAAAGAGATTTACACCTCAAATGATTTGATCCGTATTGGTTTTTGATAAATCTATGATTAAAAAGGATCTACATTGTTTCTTTACAGACACACCATAAATAAACTCCATGCTAACCATGGAAGGAACTACACATCTTTGTCATTTCGACCAAAACACCAATACAATGTTTTAACAACAAGACATTTTTTTATTTTCAAATTGCTTTATATAATACGCTTAATTGATATTAATATATTTTACTACATAAGAATTAATATTTTATTTAATATCCACATATTTGCATATAATATTTATTATTAATTATTTAAATAAGTATCCCTTTGGAAATACTCTCTCCTTTAATAGTGAGATTATTTATTCCACATTATATTTATTATATTCTGCTTAATTTAATTTAATTAGAGACATGTTTATATAAATCAAAATATGTATATTAAAAAAATAGCAAACAATTATTTTAAAAAATGATATGTGTTCAAAAATATAATTATTTAGATAATACCTATAGAGTAAATTATAATTGAATTTTAATATATTATATATATTATATATATAATATATAATATATATATATATATATTATATTATATATATAATAATATATATAGCCAAGATAACTCAATTGTTCGAGCTCTCGTTATTTAGTACCTTTGCTTATTGAGAGTCAAATCTCCTCGATGCCTTTGGGTTAGCCGATATATTAGGTTGCTTTTTGGAGTAGATCTATGTGATTATTGCATGACGTAGCCGAACCACTCAGTGACCGTGAACCAATTGGTTGCCTTAAAAAAAATATTATAATGATTAATTTAAATAATATATATTTAGTGAATATTAATTATTGGTGGAAAATAAGTTAATTAACTAAAAAATACGCATATTTAATAAAAAAGAAAACTACATTATTAGGTACCAAAAATATTTAACAAAACAAAAAAGTAAATTATTAGTTTATATAACCAAATTTTATTATTGCACCGAGACGCCCTCTACAACCTAGTACATGAGGGAGATGTTGTCACATAACATTATATATGCGAGATATTTTATGTGTAAAGTTACTTAAAAAAATAGTAATGTTACTTTAAAAATCAATGCCGGCCATAAATAAAATACTTCAATTTTCATCTTTATTTTACATCATACTTTATTTAGTGAGATAAAGTAATGTAAAAAAATATTTTTTCTTATGGGGATATATATAATTCCTTCATTGAACCGAGATTTAATGCCTATAGTATGCTAGAAACGTGTAACGTAACCTAATACAAGCACTTTAACTAGTTGAGAAATTAAACTAGCCTAGATCCATCTTAGTTTGATGTTATATTTATATAAATAATTATCTATAGAAAATGTTGGCTTTGAATCAATATAGCCTGTAAAGGATAATTTTTTTTATTGGTATGTTTGTGCTTGGGCATTTGTCTGGATATGTTCAGAGGTGGGGAGAAATTATTAATGAATTTAGACTTTTGTGATCCATAATCTTGTTTGGAGAATAATTTCGGCAAAATCACATAAAAAATCATTTGTCGACGCATTTCGAACCAACCAATGTGGTTCATCATTAGGACAAGTTGAAGATCCAATTTGAGCGATGAGGGAAAATGTAATTATTACATTTTAACTAATATTTTTGCTTATCTCCATCCACTTAATATTTTTTCTTACCTCCATCCACTTTTTATTAGGTTCTATTGGGTAAAATATAATATTGTAATATTACATTTTACCCTATATTTCCCCATCAAATGGTCCACTTCTTATTGTAATTTTTCTTTATATTTGAAGTTTGAAAGTAAACAACCTCAACTATAAGATTAGTAGGGGTGAGGAGAAATATTGAGTAAAATGTAATAATTAGATGAGGTGTGAAGTGAAATATTAGGTAAAATGTAATAATAATATATATAACGTTTAAACTTGTAATATATTAATGATGATTATTATTATATGCGGACATTAAAAATAAACCATATAAATATGAAGATTCATCTTTTAAAAAATTATGACTAATATATGTTGATTTTTCAAAAAATGAAAATTATATTTTATATAATTCCTTTTGTGTTTGATACATTTAGGGTTAAGATTATCTACACTTATTTTAAACTTATCTCTTTATGATTTTACTCAAATTTCTAGTGGGAGTACTTGTTGGATCTAGAATTTAATTTTCCATCCAAGAAGTACGTATTTTGCATACTTCTAAAGCACCTTGCTATAAGAAAATTAAGAAATACATGAAAAATGTGATTGCAGTCACGTTTTTTCATTTATTTCACATTTTTTCTATAGTAGGGTCCATCAAAGGTATGCAACATGGGTACTTCATAGATGAAAAATTAAATTCTGTATCCAACAAGTTCTCCCACTCGAAATTTGAGTTAAATTGCAAGGAGATAAGTTGAAAATACGAGTTGGAAAAATATTTTTTATTTTTTATTTTTATCTTTTTCCCTTTTTACTCCAAAAATGGTGAATCATCCCATGGTTGACATCATCATATTGAATCTTATTGATTCTTAAAAAGTTCTTTTTTGTTGTACATTTTGGTTTCAAGGCTCATTTTTTATCTCAAAATTTTTCTAATGATATGTGCCAGATAAGAATCGATGTTGACCAAGTAGGAGTGCTGGTGGAATTGAATTATTTTGATTTCATTGAGTCATGCAAATGATGTCATTACGGCCCTCATGTTTTTCTTTGAGCACTTGGCCCAAGAGAATCTTCATTTTCAAATGAAAAGTGATGAAATTAAAGTATTGTCTAGCTACATTCTCTTGGTTTTGCCAAGTCCAAGACCCAAATAACAACTTGAGTTTGAATTTCAAAGTTGGAATAAGCCTAATGGTAATTGGCAGTTAAATCTTCAAATTGTTGAATTTTTACCTGAATTTCAGGTTGAATAGTAGAATGAAAAATAACAACAATAGAATGGGCTTGATTTTGAGAATGAGGCCTTCCCAAGGGGCCATAACCTCCAAACCCTAGAAGAGATCTTCAAATTTATAAATATTTCTATGGATAAGTATGCATTGCATTTTGATTCTTATAATTAAGATATGGATAATGTGGATGTTGTTTTGGGACACCCTTGGATGGAATTTGTTGGTACTGTCAATATTAATGTGTAGAAGAAATCCCTGAAGCTCTAGGATAAAAAGAAGAACATTATTGCAGGGTATTTCCATCAGTAAATAGGTAGAGTCTAAGGAGGCTCAAGTAGAAAACTCTACAAGTCTTGACACATCATACGAGGAGTCCTTGGTGGAAGTAATAATGGAAGATAAGAAATGAGAATAGGTACCACAAAAGAAACCCAATTCGACTCAGGCTCCATTAGGTTGGGAATTGAAGACAACACCACCATCAGTCAAGGTTTTCACATATCACTACCCACACCACCCAACAAGACAACAACCCACAATATGGGACAAGATTAGAAGCCAGGATAGGGGGAACTGGAAGACACACAAATAGGTAGCGCAAGCTACCTGCAACACGTATCCATTTGGGAACCACAAGAACCAATTCCCATCTCAAGCGAGCAAGGAAATGACTAGATCAAATGTTCACCTTTCTCTTGGATGGACAAATGCACGTGTATGGTACCAATGAAATACTCTTTTGAGTAGATCTTATTATTTATGTTCTTCTCATGTTTTAGGGATGAAACATGCTTAAGGGGGGTGGAATGTATTATACCTATGGGGGATAATATGAGGTACAGAGGGAGGTACCTAAGAGAATAATGTAATGTAATAATGTAAGAATGATAAATAAATGAGCCATAATTCATAAACAAAGTGGTTAACCCACATTATGCAAGGGACAACAAGTATTTAGGGAATAATATGATAAGCCCATTGTATTAGATGTACAGTATTAGGAGACCAATGGTAATGTATGTATGGAGCCTAAATAGAGACTAAAGGCTCTCCACTAAGGGATGTCAGGTATTATTGTATTGAAAAGCGTATGGTTTCTGGAGCGATCTCCTTTCTTAAGGAGTAGTAGTATGGTGTTACCCTATCTCAAGGGTTTTGATATTAATAAAGGTTTGAAGATTCTATATTTTGTTCTTGTATTGGCATTGGAATTATTGGCAATTATTGAGAATATTTACAATTATAATATATTGACAGGGAAATATAACTTCAAAGCATAATAGGGACCAAGAGGATGGCGAATTTAGGAGATCAACGCAAGGGATTAGGGTAAAACCCTAGGATTTACTGTAGAATCTCTCCGCAGGCACCTAGAATTGAGCATCCATCGACCGATAATTTCTCCGTTTCTATTGCAACCGCATCTGTCTCCATCTACCAATGGTAACTACTAGAAACATCGGCGAATCTATGGATGTCAAGGAGGTCAATTATACTGAGGACCCTTTCCCCGACTGTGTCATTTTTGGAAACCCCAATCTCATTTCACCGGCATCTGGCTCACCCCCCCTGTTCGGTCCTGCTCCGTCAATTTCTGCGTCGATGATTTCCTATCCGGGGCATAGTACAACTCCTCTATTTATTGGGGCACTTTCTATAGAATCTCCTACTCTGGACTGCCCCTTTATCTCCTGGTACTCTCCGTTTTCTCACTGCAAACACTCCTCCCTCACCCACATTTAACCCCAATCTGCTGGCAGATCATCTCCATCCATCCACTTCGACCATTCTCTCTACACCGCTTGAAGATCTTCATGCACCTGAGGCTCCAAATCCTCCCATTCCTGCACATTCTCCATCGGGTTTCTTTGAAACCCTTGTAGTAAAAGTCAAGCCTGTGACCCACACCTCTCTGGAAGGTTCACCTGATCTGTTGTTGGATCATCCATCTGCCCCACGAACTGGGAAGCGAAAGACGAAGTGTGTGAAGGTGACCGCAAAGGACATCATCATTTAGTTTGGCGAGACCTCTGCTATTGGGGAAGTTGCATACATGGCAAACACTGTACTGGTCAGACATGTCCGAGGTAGAGCATATTCAATAGTTAGACTCACCCTATGGGTCCATGAGATATGGGGAGGTATGCTTAAGGAACTACTTGAGGTGCAGGTCTTGCCCAGAGGTTGGTTCACACTTCATTTCGCAAAATAAAACTATACAGACTTGGTCCTTGCAAGGTATTGGCATATTGAGATGGCTCCGGTACTCCTCAAGAGATTGAGTCCCCTCTTCGACTCAGAGAGGGAGTAAATAGGGGTAGGGCAACTCTAGGTTCGCTTGCCAGGGCTTCCATTGCAGTACTGGTGCGAGGATGTTTTCATCAGAATTGGGAATTCCCTAGGAACCTACCTAGACCATGATAGAACTTCCATGCAATAGAAAAATAGAACCCTAGCTCGCATCCTGGTTCATTTGGATACTCACAAGGGATTGGAAGAGAAAATCACTCTGCAATGGGGGAAATATACCAGGGTTCAAATCCAGGACTATGAAGGAGTCCCCTTCCATTGTAGGAGATGTCACAGAGTGGGACACATTTTTAAAGACTTCCCACTCATCAAGAGACCAGAGGATACTCCGAGGGAACCTCCTACTTCTACAAGGATTGATTCGCCGGCTCTGAATCACTCTCCTATTCCAGGTCTTGTCCCTCTGGTCAGCAATGTCTCCCCGAGAATGGTGAATGTAGTGCACAGATCACCATTTCCCCCCCTTACCAGAGCTTAGGCCGCAACTGCAGCTGCAAAGTATCGGGTATTTCTCTAACCTCTTACCCTACTTCAATTTCTTATTACTTATCTTTTATTTCATCCACCATAAACACTTCTGTGGCTCACTGCTCTATGGCTACACCTCCTTCCATTTCCACCATCACACCATATTTTCACTCTCTAACCACCACCTCCACCTTTTCATCATCAAACCGAAATTCTACATCTCACAATTACAACCTTCGCTCCCGTACTCTTTCTGGTGGTACCCCGTCACATTTTTCTGGTTTGGGACTCACCCAACTTGGTTCGGTCATCCTTTCATCTCAGGGGAGGAAATTAGAACTCTCTAAAGCCATCAAGCAGGCATGGGCGGAGGTTTCCTTATGCAGAAAATCCACTCTAGATGGGGTTCTTAGAGCATTGAACACCTTGGTTAGGGTTCCCCGTTGAAGTGTCTATCATTCAATTGCAGAGGCATGGCTAGTGCCTCCAAGAAACTATCCTTGCACATAATTTTTTATGTAGAGCCTTCTGACATTATCATGCTCCAAGAAACCCTAGGTGAGGTCAATACCATCACCAGCTCATTAAGTTCTATAACTCCTGGTTGGATTTTTTTGGCAATGGATGCTGTGGGTCGATCAGGGGGCCTTGCCATTGGATACAATCCCTGTAACATCAGGGTTTTAACATCCTGGGGTGGCCATGGGTTCATTTTTTTAGACCTTTTTCTGCAGAGCTTGGTATTAACTTGAGGGTTATTAACATTTATGGTCCCTGCCATCAACGGGAAACTTTCTGGCAACACCTGCTTGATCTTTCAATATTTTCCCCTGATCACATCATCCTAGGTGGAGATTTCAATTTCTCTTTGGGTTTTGGAGAATCTTGGGGGTCAATGGCACAAGTGGACTCTATTACAGGATATATGACCAACCTTCAGGAACAACACAATTTGGTGGATATTCCCATGAATAAGCCTCTTCCTACTTGGCAAAATAGAAGGGTGGGTGAAGTTGCACTTGCAAGAAGATTAGATTGGTTTCTGACGAAGGTCCCCCTTATGAATCAATTGCATCACTACAAACAATGGGTTGGCACAGGGGGAATCTCAGACTACTCCCCCATTTATCTGGAGGTGTTTGGTCCTCATCCTAAACCAAAAGCTCCATTTAAATTTAACCATGTTTGGCTATAGGATCCTAAGTACATTAACATGGTCTTGTAATACTGGGCTACCAACCCGATTGATAGATATGATTCCTTGACTAAGGGTTTCTATCACAACCTGTCTCAGCTCAAGCATTTATCTATCAAATGGGCAAAAGAGAAACATCAGAGTGAGGAGCTTCTATTATCACAAATTTAATCTAAGTTGAGCATATTGCTTGATGATTGAAACCTGGGTTTTGCTTCAACAGACGACAAAACTCACCTGATTGAGCTAGAAAACCAAAAGGCTAGGATATTGAAGGAGAAAGAGGAATCTTGGCACCTCAGAAGTAGAACGATATGGTTAAAAGTAGGTGATGACAACACAAGATTTTTTTAGAACTTTGAAAAAGGTAGAAAAGTATCAAATACTATTTGGAACTTACCTCTACTTGATGGGGGAGTAGCTGATACTTTCAACAAACTCTCCCATCTTGGCACCTCACATTTCCGGAATCTCTTCAAAAACCCTCCGGTTCAAATCTGGCTGATATCATCAATGTGGCTGGACATTTTCCTAGATTTGTAAATGAAGATGAGGCCGAGGAGCTAATCGATCCTGTTACTGCAAGCGAATTGGAAGGAACGCTGAAATAGTTCAAAAAGGATAAGAGTCCTAGACTAGATAGGTGGACGATAGAATTCTATCTCGCATTCTATGACCTATTGGGGAATGGTCTATTAAAAGTAGTGGAAGAATGTAGAATGACTGGATTTCTATATAATGTTGTTAATTCGATCTTTATTGCCCTTATTCCAAAAGACGATACACCTTCCTCTTTCAATTACTACAGGCCCATCTCATTATGCAATTGTCTATATAAAATCATTTCCAAAGTCGTTGCTAATCGTCTTTATCCCATTCTTTCCTGACATATTGCCCCCCAGCAATTCGCCTTTCTTGAGCACCGCTAGATACATGAAGCCATTGGCTTGGCCCAAGGGGCCATCCACTAGATCTGGACTAAACACCTAATGGGTATCATCCTAAAGATAGATTTGGAAAAAGATTTTGATCGTGTCAGCTAGCTCTACATTAAGATGATTCTCATTCACCTGGGCATCCCCCATGATTTCATTGCCTGGATCGTGGCCTGCATTACCTCCCCTACCTACAGTGTCCTCATCAATGGATCTGCCTCTCATTTCTTTCATGCTGAGAAGGGACTCAGACAAGGCTGCCTGCTCCCCCACCTTCTCTTTCTGATTGTCATGGATGGGCTTAGTCGTTTACTAGCTTCTACCAAAAGAGATGGCAGCCTTCGAGGCCTTAAGATTACTGACTCCTGTTTCCTTACTCACCTCCTATTTGTGGATTATGTTCTCATATTCTTGGATGGGAGCATTTGGGACTCTCTCACTTTTTCCAAAATCCTCTCCCTCTTCTCGCCAACTACAGGTATGTAGGCCAATCATGAAAAATCTACCATTACCTTAGCCTTCACTTCCATCCAGGAGTCACAACTTGCACATCAACTTTTCCCTTATTGCATCATACCCCTGGACAAGGGGTTTAAATACTTGGGGTTTTGGATAAAGCCTCTCAACTAGAAAATTGCAGATTGGGTTTGGCTTGTCACCAAACTGGAAAAAAGGCTTTCAATATGGAGTCATAGATACTTATCTAGGGTAGGCAAATTAATGCTCATCAAATCAGTTCTTCAGGCCACCCATGTTTTTTGGATGGCACTAGCATGGATCCCCAGGAACATTCTGGCCTGATTACAACAAATTTGTAGCAGATATCTTTGGAACGACCACCAAGACAAAAATATATTTGCTTGGGTCAGCTGGAATAAGATAGCCTTGCCTAAAAAATGGGGAGGCTGGGGAATAAAAGACCTTCCCCTATTCGCACAGGCCCTGGCTACTAAAATGGGCTCGAATCTACTGACTGGACAAAATCTATGGACTACAATTTCATATCACAAGTACAATTGGCCACATCAAATCATGTATTGGGTCTGTTTGCCGAGCTGGCCTAAAACAGGTATTTTAATTATATGGAAGGCTCTCCTTCACTCCCTGCCTAGCATCAGGGACAACCTCGTTTGGAGAATAAATGATGGATCAAAGGCTCGCATTGGATTGGATCCCTGGACTGGAGGAGGTGGTAGATTTCAGCTATCAAGAGATCTCATCCAATACCTACATTCTCATGAGATCAAGGTTATTGCACATATTGTGGACCCACAAAACACCAACATTTTCTCTCAAGGTTGGAAATCAGCCAAGCAGCTTGATATACCCCCTCAGTGGTAGTAGGAATGGCAAGCATACATAAATGCATTATGTGAATCACATATCAGAATTAAAGAAGGACCTGATGAACTCGTCTGATGTCCAGCTGAAAATGGCATATATACTCCAAAGACTGGATACCTCAACCTGATCTCACACAAACAGCTGGAGCAAACTATATTTTGGTGGAAGAGTATCTGGAAATTAATATTGCCACTAGGAACCAAACTTTTCTTTTGGTGTATTCTCAGAGATAAAGTTCCCAGGGGTGAGTCTCTCACTCATCAATCCTTCCATATCCCTCACTGGTGTGTCTTATGCAAGAATTATTCTGAATCGACTCTGCATTTATTCCTTAAATGCACTTCCCTGATCAATCTATGGCAAAATATATCCACCTCAATTCAGCTGGCATATATGGCTAGCTCGGAATCGAGTTATTTTTTATGACAGACCAATTTATTGGTCACACATCACAACCCGTATTATATCTACCTATAACGAGTTACCTGAGCCTCATCATCCTCGGCCCCGTAGGCCACATGATCCTGCTCTTATAGACAAAAATCTCCTTGGGCATTTTTTGATGGTGCTACACAACACCATGGATGTGGCCGTGGCTTCATTCTATACATAAATGATTTGCATAACTACAAAGTAAAGATGGGACTGGGCAAAGGAACTAAAAATTTTGTAGAGCTTATTACCCTCTAACATCTTCTGCTTTTTCATTGGGTCATAATTGCATGAATCTAAATATATATGGTGACTCAAAGAACATAGTAAATTGGTTCAATAATATTACTGTTTGTCACTCGCACACACTCAATAATATTTTGGATGAAGTGATTTTGTTGAAGGCACAATTTAACACTATTTCATGCAATCACATTTACAGGGAACATAACAGTTGTGCTGATGGGATTTCCAAGGAGGCCACGACACTTCCCCGAGGAGAGTGGATGATACAAGAACAACAAGGTCCAAATTAATATCGTTACTATCACCAGCCTTACATTGATTAAATCTACCACAGGGCAGAGAGCCCTTAGATCTCAGTATTTTTTGTAAATTTTTGATGTACATGCTTGGCTCAAACATTGTATATATTTATTTACAGGCTATATATTTAGTGTATTTAAGTAGATACTCTCAGCAAATACATTTCCCTCCGTGGTATATGTGGGAACCACTATAGAAGACAACCATAAAAATAACCTTTTTTTCTCTGTATAGCAACCAATGACTGAACACCCTGTGTGGTGATGAAAGCCCAAGAAGCATAAAGTTTTTGAAAAATTGAAAATTTTGACAATGCCCTTAGTGGCAAGAATGATACAGCATATGCTAAATGTATGTACAACATGTAATTTTTCAAATTAATGAAAGATTACGATTTTTCTAGTGGAAAAAAAATATATATGTTGACAGGTCAGATCTATTACACATGGGGTAGCTCAAGGTGGAGTATGAAGACCAAATTAACAAGAGAAACCCATAAATTTTCAATGCCACCAAGACACCCTGCACTCCATAAACAAAATTCCACCATGTAGAGAAAATCAAGTTGGCACAAACTAGTGAACCAATCTAAACTAAGTGAGGATAGAGTTGTGAGGAGATTTAAGCACTACACTCAAACTAACCAGAGGACATGGTAAGAAAAAATCAATGGAGGGGGTAGTTCCATGGGGTAGCTCTAGGTGGAGAATGAAGACCAAAATAACCAAAAAAACTCATAAGTTTTTAATGCCACCAAGACAACCTGCACTCCATAAAAGAAATTCCACCATGCTAAGAAAATCAAGCTAGAAAACTTGCAAGGATTGAACATAAGGTAATTTACACCTATGTTGATAACCCACCAAGCTTTGAGGTGCTGCAATTGAAGCTCCCTGCTCCTTTGGAAAACAAAAATTCTTAAATTGGTGTTCCATGCTACCTCTTCCTTACTCCAGGTTCGAATCTATACCAAATTGTTAAGGTCCAACCCTAACCTTTTTATTTATGTAATAAGCCCAAGGGGCCTATTCAGAGTCATATTTAGTTTGTTGAGTCAATAAAGTCGTACTCGGTTATCCACATTAATAATAATTGTAAGTGGTTGACCCGCATTATAGAAAATGGACCACGATTAGTTATAAATAGGCCATAGTTAATAAATAAAGTGGCCAACCCGTATTATGTAAGGGACCACTAGTAGTTAGGGTCTTCGATGTCATAAAGCTATAAATAATCATAGCTAGCAAGGAAAGAATCATCGAGTCTTATTGTAATTGAGCTCTATTATGTTGGAGGTTTCCCCCTCGAAAAGGCAAGTGAACATTGTATTGTTCTTCTGGATAATAAAATATATTTGCAACTTGTCTCATTTCTTGTGATATTTCTATGTTTTGGGCCATATTGTTTCATATTTATGGTATTATGGTTTCTCGCAAGTCAAGTGCATAACACAAATGGTGGATGTGGTGGATACAACTAGGAGTCACCTCTTATGTAACATAAATACTTGGGGCAACAACAGGGAAGGCAAGAGTACCCAATGGAAATGAAGTATGTCATCTTAATGCAATATTATGTCAAGGTTATTAGCATGTGCGGATGTATAGGATGTGATGGCCACAACATCTAGCCCTCTTCAATGAAAGGAAAGATGATGGAGTGGTAAGCTTCCCAATCCCTTGGCTTAGTTTTTGACACTCTGATTAGAGAAAAAAGAAAAACTATATTGCTTAGATTTTCCAAAAAAATCACATTGAGAACAAAGGGTCGACATGTTTTGAACCCGGATCTAGGTTCATCATCGGGACCAGGATGAGAGGAAAGATTAACTGACAGAAATATATAAATCTCGGAGATGAAATGGTAAATTCCCAACGGTTAAAGAAAACATGTAATGTTATAGGACCAAAGTCAAATCATTTAATTTTGATTTTTTAATTTAAAAACAGATTCTAACAATCAATATATATAATATATATATTATATATAATATAATTATATATATATATAATATATATAATATAATTAATTAATTAAATTAATTTTAGATTCTAATATTTTGTTATTAACAAATTTTATTAAAAAAAAAAGTAATTAATATATTATCAATAAACACAACTATATTAAATAAATAAAATGATAGATTCTAATATTATGTTATTATAATTTGCCTAAAAAAAATTAGGAAACTAACATGGGAAAGAACAAAGAGAAGGGACCGATGAACTGCTTAACTTCCATCCATTGTCCTTATTAAGATTTTTTCTCCTCTTTTAAATTTCAATGGCTTCTCTTAATATTTGGTGATGGAAATGATCAACCCTCATGAGGACCCTAGAATCCTATAAGAAAATATGGTGCTTCTTTGTTTTAGCACGTTCAGTTAGAGCAGATGAGCAAGTCCTACAATGCTTAAGGTCTGTTGCGTGCTCCTGAATCGTTTGTGAAATGGAATGACCGGTCTCACCAATGTAGGGGATTACACACGAACATGAAATTAAATAAACACATTTCATGCATTTGGGATCAATAGGGTCTCTTAAGAATTCTAGCAATTTTGTTAGTCACCCCTTGGATAAAGGGGAGCTAGACATTGGAGGCCACCCTAACCTCTTTTTTAGAATTAGGTCCCTGGATAGATTTTAAAAAGGCTCTGAAACCTTGCAACTTACTATAACCATTCTTTTTGAAGACATTAAAGAGATGGTTTTTCTCATCCATCAGATGGTTTTCATCTGAAACCTGAATAGCCCTAGTAGCTAGAGTATTGAGAACACCTAGTTTCTGGGTTGGAAAGTGATAGGATTTAGCATGAAGATACTACTCACTATGGGTTTTCTTACAAAACACCTGGTGGGAGAAAGAACCATCATCCTTTCTTGAGATGATGACATCAAGAAAGGGTAAGCTTCCATTAACCTCACATTACATGGTGAATTTAATGGAATCAGACTGGTTATTGAGATGCCAAAATAAATAAGCTAGCTTTTCCCTACCATTGGACCATAAGGTGAAGGTATCATCAACGAATCTCTTCCAAAATTTTGGTTTAAAGTAAGAAAAAGCTAAAGCCCTTGATTCAAAGTCTTCCATAAAGAGGTTGGCAACCACAAGAGATAGGGGAGAACCCATGTTACTCCACACGTTTTCTCATAGAATTCACCTTCAAAACTAAAGAAGGTCAAGGTAAGGAAAATCTCAATAATCTTAGTAGAACCAGGATCTATTATGCAATTGTTAACTTCAATAACCTCTTTAATCAGGATGTTCGTGTAAAGAGAAACAATATCAAAACTCACCATAAAATCATCAGGATCAAACTCAATATCTTTCAACTCATTAACAAAGGAGAAAATTTTAGCTTCTGCTCAAATAAAGCCCCAAGGTAGGGAAAAGCTAGCTTCTTTCTTTGAGCATATTAATAACCAGTCTGATTCCATTAAATTCACCATGGAATGTGAGGTTAATGGAAGCTTACCCTTTCTTGATGTTCTCATCTCAAGAAAGGATGACGGTTTTTTCTCCCACCAGGTGTTCTGTAAGAAAACCCATAGTCAACAATATCTTCATGCTAAATCTCATCACTTTCTAGCCCACAAACCAGGTGTTCTCAATACTCTAGCTACTAGGGTTATTCGGGTTCTGAATGAAAACCATCTGATGCATGAGAAAAACCATCTCTTTAATGTCTTCAAGAAGAATGGTTATAGTAAGTTGCAAGGTTTCAGAGCCTTTTTAAAAGCTAGTCGAAGACCTAATTCTAAGAAAGAGGTTAGGGTGGCCTTCAATGTCCAACTTCCCTTTTTCCAAGGGACACCTGACAAAATTGCTAGAATTATTAAGAAGCAAACGATTGGCTCCACCTTTAGACCTTTTATAACAATTCGCAGCTCTTTAAGATCTATCAAAGACCCTATTGATCCCATATGCATGAAAGGTTCTTATTTAATTCCATGTTCGTGTGAAACCCCCTACATCAGTGAGACTGGTCATTCCATTTCACAAAGGATTCAAGAGCACACAATGGACATTAAGCATTGTAGGACCCAATCATCTGCTCTAGCTGAACATATTGAATTAAGAAGCACCATATTTTCTTAGAGGATTCTAGGGTCCTCGTGAGGGTTGATCATTTCCATCACCGAAAATTAAGAGAAGCCATTGAAATTGAAAAGAGGAGAAAAACTCTTAATAGGGACAACAGATTGAAGTTAAGAAGCTCGTGGGTCCATTCTCTTTGTTCTTCCCCTTGTTGGTTTCCTCATTTTTATTTTTAAAGTAAATTATAATAACATAATATTAGAATCTATCATTTTATTTATTTATTTGTTTTTAATAAATTTGTTATAACAAATATTAGAATCTAAAAATATATTATATATATATATATATATATATATATATATATATATATAATTTGGTTAGAATCTATTTTTAAATTAAAATTCATAATAAAATAGACTAAAATAAAAATAAAAATTAAATGATTTGACTTTGGTCCTATAACGTTCACATGTTTTCTTTAATCATTGAAGATTTACTATTTCATCTCTGTAATTTATATATTTCTATCAGTTAATCTTTCCCCTCATCCTTGTCTTGATGATGAACCTAAAACTAGGTTCAAAATGTGTAGACCCTTTGTTCTCAATGTGATTTTTCCAAAAAATCTGAGTATTATATCATGAATCGTAGAAGCATAAAATCTTAGAAAAACTATGTTATTATTTACAAAAAATACTTAATAAAAGTAAAATTATATCATTATTTTATATAATTAAATTTTATATCTAAGACTTTTCCTTGGTAATGGACCACATTAGTTAGTTTGAAAGGTCGACATCTATCTACATTATGGATGACAAAAATCTTAAATTAATAAAATATTTTTTATTATTAATGAATAAATTTGTATTCAATTCAAATCTTTAATATATAATTATTCTCATCTATTAATATATATAATTAATTATTCTACTAATCCATATATAATTATTTATTATATTTTAATTTGTTAAAGGTTTTTTATTTTTTATTATATTCTCATTTTATATATTTTAAGTATAATATATTTGATGATGATGTGGGATATTAAAAGATAAATTCATATTATTTTATTAAGGGAATTTAGGGCTTTTGATCCATAATCTTGTAGGAGAATAATTTCGGCAAAATCACATAAAAAATCATTTGTCGACGCGTTTTGAACCAACCAGTGTGGTTCATCGTCAGGACAAGTTGAAGATCCAATCTGAGCGATGCAATAAATAGGGACAACAGGTCATTCCAACAGCTAAATTGACAGGGTAACGGTTAACCAGACCTCTAACAGTTAGGTTTGACCAGGCCTTGGAGAAAGACCTAAATTTATTTAATTATTATATTTATCCATTTATTTATTATTATAAATATGTATATGATTATTACTATAAATATGATTATTAATATATTTATTTCCATTATCCTTATATAATATTAATAAAATTCATTATTTATTTAAATATTTAGAATGGTAAATATCATATATTATCAAGAACCTAATTTAATTACTATTTTATTAATATATTTATTTCTTTTAATATATATTTTCCATAAGAATCATTAATAATAATATTAATATTTACCCTTATATTGGGATGAGGAATAAAATGGTAAATATTTCTATCCCATTAACTCATATATTATATAATATTATATATAATATAATTATAAATATGATACATAATATTAAATATCTCCGCTTATTAATGT
>APFE031385496.1:71579-81643 GCA_000404065.3 Pinus taeda
GTGGATGGAGCGGTTTGTATGGAGGAAAGGGGGAGGTGCAATCATTGCACCTAGTGCATTGGCGAGGGCATGACATCTCACTCTTAAGAAGTTTTAATAGCACACATTCTAGACATCATTATTTAGAATTTGGGACTAGTGGATTGTCTTTGGGAGGAGGTGAACAGACTTGCTAAGATATCTAATTGTGTGATAGGAGTTATGTTGAGTGATTTAAATACGGGGGAGTGCATAGGCCACGCTGCAGAAGCAATCTTCGAGAGAAATGAAGGTTGGATTCCATTATCAGGTGTTTGGTTGAGGGAGGGAAATTCTGACTCATTGTTTCTAAAGGATGGCATAACGGGGGGGAGGGGGGGGCGGTTCTAGCCATGTACTTGAGGTAGTTAAGTTACAAAAGTAAATGTTTGAGAGAGGGAGGAATTTTCATGCCCACAAAACATAGATAGTGGACGTGGGTTAAGGTCAAGCCAATTACTTGAGGCAAGCATTACAAAAGTATTTGTTTCTTTGGGGGGAATAGTAGGTGGTGTAAGTATAAATCTCGTTGGATTTCCATTACAAAAATATATGACAATCAAGTTTCTGAAGATTGATGCATTACAGTATTTGGTTTGGCACCAACACTGTTGGCACATGGTAAATTCTATCCCTTTTCACTGGTTTCTACTTTGGAGTTGTTCTAGTGTAGAGGTACCTTTAGAGTGGTGGTATTCTTTGTTTCTTAATTTGGTTAAATTTGTTAATGGTTTTTTCCATTTCAACTTTCAGGATATTGGTTCTATTGTGCTTCCTTTTTATAGGCAATTTCAGGGTGTATTGTATTCCTTTATGGGTTCATTGGGATCTATGTCTTTTCCTAAGCTCGATCAAATCTAATTATCTACCTAGAAGGGGTACCCCTGCATTAACCTGTTTTTTGGCCCCCCTGTGTCTCGTGCTTAAGTGGGGAGGCAACAGTGCCTGGCAAGCACTCCAAAGCAGTGAGGCTACAAGGGGTCAATGAGGGGTTGTGGCAGAGGTGGAGTTTAATATGTGGTGACTTTTATCTCTATCTCATTGTAGGAAGGGTGGTGATGTGAAGTAAGGGATAGCTAGAGGTTGTTATGTAGACCCTTCAGGAGTTTGGGTAAAGTTGGGCAAGTGAGAAAGAAGTATGAGGGATGAAATTTTGTCTTTAGGAGATCACTGCCCTTGTGTCTATGATGAAAATGATTTCTAAGGGTCCATTGAATTAAGTTTTTCATGTTCTCGATCTTGGACCAATGGGTTATAGGCTCAAAATATTCTTCTTTGTAGCAATGGAACTCTTGGATCCATGCTACCAATACACCATAACCTCTTGGTAGTGACCGAAAGCCCTCTCTCCCATAACCAATTCACCAAAACGGCGACACTCAAACCCTACATAAATTTCCTTCACGTGATCGTGGACATGACAGGTACCTTCACACGACTTCAAGGACTAAACTTAGTCTGCGTTCCCATTATCCTATTCAGTGCAAGGTTTTCCTCCATTGCCATGATTCCTCTCTTCATCGTTTTGGCCAAAGTTTGACCTAGTCCAGCATTGCTTTCTGTTCTCGCATCAATCATCACCCTTCCATGCCTTAGCGTAATTCGAACTATCTTCCTCGACTAGAATTGATGTATGCTATGTAAATAGGTTTGTAGTTCCATTGAACCTCCTTTAAATGGTGACAACCTTGATGTGACTCTCATCTTTCATAAGCACATGATAAACACAATATGAAAAATGCACACAAAATTTATAAACACACGAAATCCTTAGATTAAAAGAAACATATTTAATTACAAACCATGGTTGCACAGGGTGTGACAGCCTCTCGACCTAGATTTTACATGTGATTGGCCACCCCACATATTGTAGTACCTTACATTTTATATAAGAAATACATTTTCATGGATCACTTTGGATCCATGATCTTCTCCACAAAGCTCTCAACATGGTCTTCTTGACAAAGCTATAAACATGATCCTTTCCACAAAGCTATCAATATGATCTTCTGCCTACAATCTCAAAATTATGCTCCAAACAAGGATTTGGTGCCAAATGGATAACCATCCACATTCTTTAACAACTATGTCTCCACTATTTTCCTTCTAGAAGTTTGAATATTCAATTATGACCAAGGAGGGGTTGATGCTCTTGCATCATACTCCCAAGATACAAAAATTTATGGCCTCGTGGTCATATGATTTCCTTCTAGTCTTGTCATAATAGTTTTAACTCATGAGCTGCAACAAAACCTCTGCAGTAGCAAGTCTCCCTTCCGACATGATAGATCAACAAACTTTCTCCTGATTTTAGGTTATTGGAATCTTCCTAGTTGTCACCTCTAGAAGCTTATGAGAATTCCTTACTCTTTGTTTCTATAAATATTCTCACCTTTCTCTTTTGTCACGTACATAATCACAAAGAAAATAATTTTCTTACCCAATCTTCAACGAACTTGTGCCTCATTGTTCACTTCCTCTTCATGTAGGAAATCTTTCCCTACTATGATACCACTTGATGAAAAATGTTTCTTAGGGTCCTTTGAATCAAGTTAATGATGTTATCGATCATATACCTATGGGTTATTGATCCAATTATCCGAATGGAAAGTGGCATCTACCCATGGTATTGTAAGTGGCATATATCTATGGCATTATTCACCCATAGTATTCATCCACACATGGAATTTACCCATGGTATTGTAAGTGGCATCCACCCATCGTATTCATCCACCCATTGTATTTATCCACCCATGATATTTACCCATGGTATTATAAGTGGCTTCTACCCATGGTGTCCATTCACCCATGGTATTATAAGTCGCTTCTACCGATGGTATCCATTTATCCATGGTATTAACCCACCCATGGAATTTACCTGTGGTATTGTAACTAAAAGATGCTATAAGTAACAAGTCACATTTTGTAAAAGGATATATTGTCCACCACAATGTAGCTTTTACAATTATTCTCTATTTTAATAAAAAGTTTCTTTCTAGTTTTGTTTACTATGTGTTCTCCTCTATTTTTCTGGCATTTCATTTTTTCCGATCTTGGGGGCCTCCCCCCAAGATCCGGATCAATGCCTCCTACCGGGGAGTTGACATGGGGGAGGCCCCCAAGATCGGAAATATTGAAATTCCAGAAAAAGAGAGGAGAACAAACAACAAACAAAACCACAAAGATTTTTTTTTATTAAAACAAAGAATAATAGTAAAAGCTACATTGTGGTGGAAAATATGTCGTTTTACAAAATGTGACTTCTTACTTATAGCCCTTTTAGTTACAACACCACAGGTAAATTCCATGGGTGGGTGTATACCATGGGTGAATGGATACCATGGGTAGATTCCACTTACAATATCATGGGTAAATATTTTGGGTGGATGAATACCATGGGTGGATGCAACTTACAATACCATGGGTAAATTCCATGTGTGGATGAATACCATGGGTGGATAAATACCATGGGTGAATGAATACCATGGGTAGATGCCACTTACAATACCATGGATAAATACCATGGGTAGATGAATACCATGGGTGGATGCCACTTTCCATTCAGACCAGTTATATGCTAATGATATTCTTCTTTGTATCAATGGAACTTGCATGCTACCACTATGCCATAACCTATCAGTAGTGACTGAGATCCATCCCTCCCAAAACCAATTCACAAAAAAAATAACACTGAAACCTGCATAAATTTCCCTCACATGACCGATATCTTCACATGACTTCAAGGACCAAAATTTTTCTGCATGTGCATGGTCCTATTTGGTGTGTGGTTTTCCTCTATAGCCATGCTTCCTCTCTTCATTGTTTGAACCAAAGTTTAACCTAGTCTAGCGCTGCTTTCCATTCTTGCACCTGTCACCACCCCTACACGCCTTAACATAATTTAGACTATCCTCCTTGATTGGAATTGATGTTTTCCAAGTAGATAGCCTCTTAGTTAACCTCCTCCAAATGGTGAGAACCTTGGAGTGACTCTTATCTTTCATCAACACATGATAAACACAATATGAAAGATGCACACAAAATCTATGAACTCACAAAATCCTTAGATTAAAAGAGACATATTTACTTACAAACTATGGCCGCATAGGGATTGACAAACTCCCGTCTTGATTTTTACATTGGATTGGCCACTCCACGCATCGCAAGCATTTACGATTTATATAGGAAATACATTGTCATGGATCACCTTAGATTTACGATCTTCTCCACAAATCTCTCAACATGATCCTCTCCACAAAGCTATCTACATGATATTCTCCACAAAGCTCCCAACATGATCCTTTCCAAAAAGCTCTCAACATGATACTCTTCCTACGATATCAAAGTCATGCTCCAAACAAGGATGTGGTGCCAACAAGATAACAATCTAATCCTTTAACAATTGTGTCCTCACAGTTTTCCTTCTAGAAGCTTGAACATTCAATTTTGACTAAGGAGGGGTTGATGCTCCTTCATCAGTCTACTAATTGTGATTAGTGGTCATGACCAAAAGTGTTGGGGGTTTTCTCTCTAGAGAACATGGGGCAATTTATGTTCTTTGGTGGGGAAAGGAGGTATTCAACACTATATCATCTATAGGAGGGGAAATTAGGCAACGTCAACAAGCACATGTTAGACGCGTGGCTACATATTTCCATGAGAGATCCATACATGGTAATCCTTGGTTGTATCAACGTATTACAAGTTTTGCTTCATGCTATAATGAGCTTATTCCAAACCAGGATCAAGTGGGAATTTCCCAGGTGGAAGGAGAGCCTTCATCCCAGAGAACCTCCCTTTCTAATTCTGAGGTGATGATGTATTAGAAAGAATGGATTCTTGATACAAGACACGCGAGAGGCAGAGCTAACCAGTACATGTAGATAGTGGATTTGTACTGGAAGATGAAATTTCTGCTTAGGAGAATGATTTGGGATCATCATGAGTCTCCCTAAATATTATGCACTCACTAAACCACTTGCACACTCATCTACACTCTCTGGATCATATGGAACGAGTTGAGGGCCACCTAGGTATACCCCCAAATATTGGACGTCCTCTAGAAATCTCATTGGACCCCATCTTGGTGGCAGGCTCAGACTCAGAACAAATGACTTGATGTTATGATAATTATGCTTGTTGTCTTTTGCTATGACGTGTCTTATGTATATGGCTGATCAAGCATGTGTGTGAGCTACTTTGTATCAATGGGTTCTCAACTATTTATGTTCTCATGAAGGAGAACATTTTTTTGGTTATGGTTAGGTCTCCCATGTGAGAGACTAATTTTCAAAATGTAATTTGTGTTGTATACCGTAATTTTCTAGTTAATAAAATTTCACCTTACAAACAAAAATATTATAATATTTTCATCCTTTAAATTAATATATTATATTTTAAAATTTATTAGACATTTTATATTTTGGTTATATATATTTTTATAATGTGTTAAAGCTATAGTATATTGATGATGATTATTATTATTTGTGAGATATTAAAAGTAAATCACATATATAAATGATGACCTTTTTTTGGTAAATTGTATTGCCTTCAAAACTAGAGATTACGAGATAAAACTAAAAAGTCTAAGTTAGTCTCACTCGGGAAACCAAAACAATTCCAAAAAATTGACTCTCCATAGAGAGGGAAGAGGTAACTAAGTGCTAGGAGAAACTAAGTTAACCATACAAAAATTGAGAGGTTGGCCTACTTGACTGTGTAAATAAACAGTAGGAAGAAAATACTAATATAGCGTATACATGATATAAACCAAGCATAAGGATGAGAGTGTGTGGCAACGATTTGGATGGGTTGTTTGTTGTCTCTAGTGGTGCCTCTCACTGAGGGAGCGACACCGAGATGCTATTCAATATGCTCCATCCGCTGATCTAAGTCCTTCATGTGATGATGTAGATGCTCAAGGGAATGGAGAATATCCATCCAATGCTTGTGCCGGTCTAATAGGGTGCAATCCAAGAGGATATTTATGTGCTGGTAGATATCAAGTGTGTGCATTTATTAATTAAATTAGCGATGAGTGTGCCTAGTGTTTTGTATCTAGTCTACTGGCTTAGTAGGAACCTCCCTGTTGAGAGGTGAATCCTATGAGAGGAGGCTTCCCCTCATCACAAGTAAGCTTTTATTGGGTGGGGCCTGATGTGAGGTCACAAAAGCAAGAGGCGACTTCCTCCAAATGATGATGCAAACATATACTATGCCTGTGGGATTGCTCTTGGTAATAGGCGACACCCTTGCGAACCCAGAAGGGTTGATAATGCATGGAGGAGGTGTCAGCGGAAAGAGAAAAGCTGAACAATAGGTGGGAAAATGGAGTTTCATAAGACCAAGAGGAATGCCACGTCATGAGTGCACAAGAGGGAGGGTCGACATGACAAGAGTGATAGCCAATTATTGCTATTGGCAGTTCCAACGAGAAGGGAAAGGGAAGCTTGTTGGAGAGTGCTAACAAAGGAATAATGAATTGAATCCACAGTGAATGCCCTCATCGGAGGTCCTTGAGTGAAGGAGTAAGTGACACACTAGAGCAAGCAAAGGATAGAAGAAGGGGAAGCACAATGGGGACGAAGAGAGGCTTGAGGATGAGAGAGAGGGAGGAGGTCCCGAGATGGAGAAAAACTAAGGAGGAGACCAACAACACTATGCTTGCAAACTGCGACCAGGAACAAGGAGGGATGTTCTGAAAGTGAGAATGCCTAAGTGCAAGATGTATGAAAAGCTATGTAACTTGTAGGAGGAAGGTGAGTGCTTAATGAAATAACATATGCATAGAAAATATAAGTTACCAACTTTGTTCTTCGGTCATGGAGCTAAGGGTAGAGTGGTTCCCTTGGATTAGCAATTACCCAATTAAGGAGGTTGCTTTTTATCAATCTTATGCATGACAAAACAAGGTTGTGTAGAGAAATATGCAAAGTTGTTTCCTATCTCTACTAGTTCAATTGCTAGGTTACAATGACCTCCAATTTTTGGAAGATTGAGCTTAGAAAGAAGTTGGGTGCTTGAAGCCATGGGTATAATCCTCCCCATGAGAAAATCACACGAGTGAAGGCCCAACTAATGTCCATTATGCATGATATACAACTAAGAGTCGAACACATATTATTCATGTTGTGGTTAGTCATAATATCAATCCACATGTTGGAGAATCAAAGCATTTAAATTTATCATGTAGGCGTGCTGCCATGTCTCCCGGTTCTTTTACTAAGTGTGATGGCGATTGCCTCCCTTCACCCCATATAGGGCCCTCCCTTCTCTTTCGATAGTTACCTCATATGGGGACCTCCCTTCTCTTTCGATAATTACCTCATATGGGGACCTCCCTTTTGATAGTCACCCCATATAGGGACATATATAAATGATGATTCTATATTTATTGTATAATATACAAATAACCTATTAAATAAATTTTAAAATTTTATTATATTTCATCCGTATAATATTATATAATACATTACGTGGGGAGTATTAAAAGTCAACGAAGTTATCGTTTAGCCATCTAGCAACGTAAGCGAAAGAGAAATCTTCCAACGTAGGCCTACGTCCTTGGATTTTGGACAAACAGAAAGTATTTCATCTGTATATTATTCTCAAGTTATAATATATTATGCGTGGAACATTCAAAATCAACGAAGTTATTGTTTAGACATCTGGCAACGTAGGAAAGAGAAATGCAGTTGTCTATAATGAAGACTTTTTGGAAGTTTTTCCGGTGGGTTTTTCTGGTCAAAATCCGGCAGCAATTTATTTGAATCGCAAGTTTGATAGCTAATTTCTGCACAATCAAAGCGTCTCAGGAGTTTTTGGAGATTCAGCACCGTGAAAATTTGTCGCATTATAGACAACTCCGACAAGAGAACTCACCAAAAAAAGACGAACGAAAGAGGAATCTCCAAATACGTAGGCTTACGTGTACGTTCTTGGATTTTGGGCAGCCAGAAACTCCTTCGACCCCGACACACGCTATAAGCTGGCAGGTGCTTTATATCGAAGCAAATCAATTTCCACACTGAAGAAGACATCTGGAACCTGCATAGTCATATCTATCTGCAATATTATTTTTCATCGCGTATTCGTGCTTCTCTGTTTCCTCCATAAAAAATGGAAATCCAAGAAGGGAAAGGTGGTGTGAAGATGTGCGTTACAGGAGCGGGGGGATACGTCGGATCATGGCTCGTCAAGAACCTTCTCCAAAGAGGCTACACTGTCAACGCCACTCTCAGAGATCCGCGTAAGTAACTATATTGTACATTTTAATTTTAGTTGTTATAGCTTTTTATATCATTAGTGTATAAATTTAAATCTAGTTGTTATGGGTTATTTATATTGATCAGTGTAGATTCATATCGATTATAGATTTATATTAATAATATTCATTTTAGATTTATCTATTTCACCCAACTAGTCGAGATAATCTCAATTGATAATCTCTCAACTTAATTAATGAATATTTATTTTTTATATTTTCCATTTACATTATCAATTCGCTCTCATATTTACATGCAGAAAATGAGGAAAAAACTAGGCCTCTGCTGTCGTTGCCTGGTGCAGGACAGAGACTGAAGCTCTTCGAAGCAGATTTACGCGAAGAGCACTCCTTTGATTCCGCGGTGGAGGGCTGTCAAGGGGTGTTTGACGTGGCCAGTCCTATGGATTTTTCCAAGCTCTGCGAGGTAAATTACTCTCCATCCACAACCATTTTACCACTATGAGTACACCCCATAATACTATAGGTTCTGCCTTACTATTTTGTTACTATGAGTACACCCTATAGTGATATGAGTTCTGCCTTACTATTAGTTCCTTAGCCATCTTCCCATTAGTTCCTTACCCACCTTCCCACCTTCCCAACAAAAATAATAGTACTTTCATAGATTTATAACAATCACAACTCCACATCAGCACATCCTCTCCATCAAAAAGAACCAACCCACCAGATAATTACCCCATTAATTCTTTGTGTTTGATATTCCTCACTCCTTTACCCCATTATTTCTTTGTGTTTGACGTTCCTCACTCCTTTATTCTTCTTTCTCGGTCTCATCTCATCATATATCAAATTTGGTTGATGTCGTTCCGAACCAGCCCTGCTTTCTGATGAAAGATGGGTAAGTTCCTGTACCCAGATAGTCCATAGGATAAAGAGAGGGAGGGTCTTGTGGATCATAACATCTTATAGGTGTTCTATAAATTGTGTGACAGGACGATTACGTGCAGCCTGCTGTGAGGGAGTATTGAATGTCCTGAACGCTTGCTCACGAGCTAAATCGGTGAAGCGTGTGGTTTATACTTCGTCGATGGCAGCGGCAACTCCCTTTAACGAGGAGGGAGAAGTTATTAACAGTGGCAGTGTGGACGAATCTATATGGACTCCTGTAGAGTTCTTGAGGAGGAGACACCAACATTCTCTTGGAGTGAGTGCAATCTGATAGTGGGAATTTTTGTTTTCTTGAGAAATTGTGTGCGGAGAAATTGCAATGTCTACTCACAATTTTTTTTTTTTTTAATAAATCTGGTCTCCAAATAAATTTGAACGGTGAAAATCTGCATCTGTAAAAAGAAAACAAATCAATATAAGAAAACTGATTATCATTTAGTGATGTGCAGTTTTATTTTGCGGCAAAGACTTTGGCAGAGCAAGCAGCAATTGAGTATGGGTCAAAGAGCGAAATGGAAGTCGTGACAATTGGACCCAGTGCTGTGTGTGGGCCTTCCCTTACTTCTACATTTCCGGTTTCATGCCGACTAATAATAGGCGTATCACCAGAATCCTCAGAATTCACACAACTAGGTATTTGAATTTATACATATAGAGTTGGCTAGGCATACTTATCAGGTTATCTAGTCATTAATAGGCGGGACACTATATGTTCATTTTTAATAATGTATTTGTTTTGACCCAATTATGATTATATATTGTGAATTTATTAATTACACAATAAATTTAGAAATATTAATTATCCATAAAATTTACCAAAATAAAAAACTTATTAACTAATTTTAACTTTTTTTTATTATTGATGAATAAT
>APFE031385497.1:0-10414 GCA_000404065.3 Pinus taeda
ATATTGGAAGCACGATTTGATGGACTCATGTAGTGCTTCAGCCCCAACTACTCGATTGATGGTCAAAAGTATTACCTTCAATAGGAGATCATTTATGGTCATTATATCAATCTTGCCACTTGTATATTTTAGAGCTCCTAGGCAATTTTGGGCAAGCAACATGTTTACACTCGCCCCAATACGGCCTGCCTCCATACAGTTGGACTGTTTCCCCTCTACGAGACAATCGAGTAATGAAATAAATGTCTAAAGTCTCCAACTTGAACTCTTGGTCATGGATCACAAATACCTCTTGTCCGATATCCCATAGACTGATCAGGTATTGTAGTAGCTCAAGTTGGGCTCATAGGCCTGGTGTAATAAAGAACTTGAGTAGCCCATAATTCCTCAATGCGTCAAGACAGTTTAGATCCTCCAAGGCCATTTGGTCTATTCTTTCATGCTCATGTTATTTCCACTAAATCACCATTTTCTTGCCTTGATTTGCCTGCAAACACCCCACATTTAACTTAACATCAGTTTTTGAAAGGGAAATTCTCGATTTGAAGCAATAAATTATATTATATATCACCATATCATGATTTTAATTTATATTTTGATTATATTTAAAAATATTTTTTGTTAAAATTTATATAATGTAATTTTAAAATCTTTTATAAGTATATAAATTTAACATTATAGATCTTCATATTTGAGATAGGTTAGATTTTTTATACTAGGCGATTTATTTTTTCATGATAATTCAATTTATCCTTAGTTTATTATTTATTTACTTGAATAATAATTGAATCACCAAAAGTAAAATCATTGGTATCTTTAACTTTTAGAATTAAAAATATGCAGTGGAAATACACCAGAAGCATCAATCATATGTTGCAAAAGCTAATGAACCCATAACTTCATCATTTAATTATCCAACAAATTTGGGTTTTTTTACCAATAGAGATACATGGAGAAATATAATTTGGAACATGCAACTCGACTCTCTCAGAATGGCTTTGGCCCAGGTAAATCAACTCCAAGGAAATCAATGTCCAAATGAAATCACTCTAAATAAATCAACCTCCAACAATCATATATCCACTGTAGTGCTCGTTGAGTGAATTTCCAAGTCCAAGCTCAAGCTCTCCAAGCACTCCACCTCCAAGCCAAAATGAAAATCTTGTAAGCATTATCTCAACATAAGGGTGCAAATAATTAGAGACCAACCATTTGGGAATGGAGGGGGATGAATTTATAGGTGGGGAGAGGGAGTTAGAATCTCACCAAGGATAGGGGAAGGTCCTCATCTAAAGGAGGGAGATAATAGGGAAATGATCAAAGGGGAATATTGGGAGAGTTTATTGTTTTGAAAGCCTCTAGATCACGAAGCTTCTCCTCCACTTTGGGAAAGCTTGACTTTTAGGGTTCAGTGCAAGTATCCAAGCAAAAGCTTTGCTGGTAGCACGAGCCTCATATGGTGCAACCTGCCATCAACATGAGAGGGCAGTGTCATAGTCGCACTAACCCAAAAATTAGGGTTTTGGCTCTTGAGCTCATTTTTCTTAGAAAAGGCTCAAGGAAAATTTTCATTAGTTCATTAGGGAGGATCTGGGCTGCATATCAAGATGGCTACACTATGTAGTTGTCAATTTTTTGGCACTCTAGGGTATGACATAGAGAAGTGCAAGAGGTGTGAAAAAATATTGTGTAATAGATCCCCCCTAAAACATGAAGGCAAAATAGGGAGTGGTGGCTGAGATGTTTTACGAGTTAGTGCAAGGACTAGAACAAACACAATTAAGAGACCTAGAAATCAAGGACGCATATACATTATACATATATGATACCTCTGTCATATATATCAAAACATGAATCCACGGTATGGATGCAAACATTTGGATAGAAATAACCATGTGAAAAGATCCACTGTATGGGGATAGCCATCCGGATAGAAATATGAAAAGATCCACGGTATGGGTGCAACCACCCAATATAGAAGGATCATCATCAACAAAGATATAAGGTCCCACAGTATCGTCACAGTCATCTGTATAGAGGAAACATGTAGACAATCATGAATAATACATAACTCCACGCACCCTGAGTCATATCAGACAAAACTCATGGTCTTGTGCTCCATCCCAACCCAATCAAATTACAGATTCTAACATGTGAATGAATGCATCAAAGTTGAACACGCTAGGAAACGACCTGATTATCGCCCAATGATGTGAACCATTAACAGGCACGAGAGAATCCATCAATAATGGAAATGGTTGTCAAGGTACGATAGTAAAATCCGTGAATATGAAAAAAGAAACTGAAGCTGAACACTTGTGGAATCATCCGCTTGAAGGCCAATGATGAAACACTTTCGTCAAATTTGAAGAACTTGCCATTAAGGCATGCAAAATGTAACATATTGAAAGGGAGTTCCTAAGTCATCTCCCTCGATAATGAGTTGAATTCAATAGGAAATGACTTGTCCAAGGAGGGTCGTAATGATTCCCTCATCATCGACATGAAACAAGGAATAAAGTGGAATAAACGAGTATGATCCAAGACTATGGCAAAAGGTCAGAATCCATAGGTAGTAAAATGTAGATAGCACTTCTCTTGAACATATTGGTGACAAGGCTCCGGAGTGTGGCAACATTTGGCTCAACATAGGATTAAGGGTCATGACAACGAAGTGGAATAGTCAGATGAGAGGCAAAATGGATCACCCAAACCCAGAAGTACAAGTAACTGAGTGAGGATATCCCAAACCTGACACAAGAAACATATGAGTGTCATTTTAATGAGCGACATGCTGCCTATACAAGAGATGTTTCTGTTTTAGTTTTTCCCCACTATTTCTTGTGAGTACCCCAATTATTTTTAATCACAAGCTTGAAGGGGATAGCATATACTTTTCATATAATTTCATTCTTTGAATAAATCCATCCTAGTAAGTTTTACGAGTCCTAGGAAGGAGAAACCTGGTCTCATCATGGTGACAAGTCTTTCGTTTCTTAATTTTTACAAGTCCGACAAAAGAGTAACTCAGTGTACTTTTCATATTTATCACATGCCAAAGCCCACCATAGAAGGGCATGCCATTATGAATTCCCCACCTATTTTCCATGGTTTGTAAGATCTTTAACTCGATTTCCTTTGATGACTTGTTGTACTGGAAGGCTAGGGGATGCATTGGATGTTATTGAGGAATGTAAATGTTCTCCATTTTGGGTTTGGTCTCCCTATATGGGGTCCTAACCCTCTAGAGGGCTACATTGGCACATGTAGGGCATGTGTTGAGATCCGTGGGCCTCCACAACAGTAGAAAATACTCCATGGATCCCCAGAGATGTTAAAATATTGCTTGAGATTCACCTATTTGATGAGGAAGATGCACCTAGTTCACCTTTGCCCATTCAACCCCATAGTTGTACCATGCACTTGGAAAATGATCCAAGACTTATATGATAATGTGGAATCACTTACATCATCATCTAAGGCCTTACAAATGGTCTACAGACATCTTCGACTTACTTGGAGACCCCTGAGGTCACTTGTGTGCCATCACACACATTGGGAGCACCACGACTTTATTATGTGGAGAACAAGGGGCCAACCCCTTGTCCATTACTTTTGGAATGCCTATTCATCATTATTGTGCTTGTGGACTTCCTGAGGACTCTTAGAGAGCCCAATGACGTGTACTATTGATCATTCGACCTCTTTAGAGGCTTGTTATTTTGTTTATGAGCTATTTTGGTGTGGTTGTCACCAAAAGTTAGTTTTTTTCACATTGTTTTTATTTTAGGGGCTAATGTAGCCTCAAGTAGTTAAATCGAACTCATTAGGAGTGTATAAATACAAATGATGAGAGTTCATTTCTCATCATCACTTGGTTTGGATTTGTATTTCTCTTGAGATTTTCATTATTCCTTCTTGGTGGATGAAATTTTGTAGCATGGATGAATTTTGATGTATGGATTGTCTTTTCTTATCTTGGAGCTTCTTGATTGGAAAGTTTATCTGGTAACATCATATTATTTTTCTCATGATATATTAATAACATGTATATTTAAAGGTGCATTTGAAACTTTATTTCTATGAGTCGATCCTAGGGGTCTAATTCATGCATGTGTAATCATGAGACACCGTGAAATCATGATTCATAGCCTTGCTATCGCGCAAAAATTTCACGCAAGTCTCCAAAAACGTGGTAATCATAGATGGGACCATTTCTTCAATTGGCTTCCCCTGACTCCCTGAGGTAGAGGCCTCGACGAAGCTTTTCTTCACTTCCATAAATGTTTCTTTCGCACATTCTAGATCAAACCCAGTCTCCTTCTTTGGTGCTTTGTGGACCCATTCACCTTCTTCAAGTCACTTCCCCTTATCTTCACAAATCATTGTTCCACTCCACATCACAATATTTACCTTAGGATCTTCCTCAAAAGGCTCATCCCTCATCATCTGCAGGTTCTCAGTTGGCTGCTGAGGCTGCGCCCCTTTCTCGCATATCTTAGCCAACAATATACAATAATCCTCTATTGCATGGTCAAAATGATTACAATAACAGCATGACAGACGTGTCAGATTCAGGAAGTCTTGCACGTAGTGTCTTGGTCCTCCACAATTGTAACAAATAACCTACCCTCGACCTCTACCAGGTCCTCCATCTCAGCCTCATCCGCACCCCTGATACTTGCCTTGTGCTCCTCCAGTGCCTTGGTCCAGAGGCCACATTTCTTCTTGTACCCTGTATGTAGGTGTTATATCCATCATTAATTCATAACTACGATAATTGTGCTCATCATGACCCACTGATTGATAGAAGTTGTAGAAGATCTGTTGAGTTTCCAGCATCAAAGGCATTGGTCCTCCTGCTGCAACATAATTCGCGAAGACTAGGAAGTGATCTTTGTCATGCCCCTGACCTTTACATTTCAGGCACCAATTTCTTCACGCACCTCTGTCCAAACTATCTTATCATTCTTTAGACTCTGTAATTCTAAGCAAAGGTACTGTAACTACGTATGGATCTATTGAACCCTAGGTTCAGATCTTGCATTGGTGTTTCATGCAGTCTCATTGCAATCTCCAGGGCTTCTGCTTGGGTCCCAATATTTTGTTGCGATAGCGCAACCCTTAGGTGAGGCAAGAGTGAAGCCACAAGCCATTCGAAGTGCTGCCCATCAGTTAGATTCATGTTAGCCTCGTGGATCATACACTTCAATCTCTGATCCAAATCCCAGGGTGTCTCACTAGACTTCATCATGATCTCTTTGAATCCCACAATTGATTTTGCTTCAGACTTAGGTCTACTGAATTCCTTATTCACATAGTTTGGATATCTGCCAACACAGACATTGGGTTATTAGTGCAGTACTTAATTTACCACATTAGTGGGCAGTCCTACAAAGCACTAACCAGTGTTGCTTTCTTCATTTGATCATCCATGATACCCTAAGCTTCCAATACAGCCTTCGCGAGGAACCAAAACTCGTCCGGATCTTCATTTCCAGTGCTCTTAAACACATGTATATTTATGGAGTTCTCCATATTGAACGGTGGTGGAGCTAGCGCTGGTGTAGGAGAAGGCATATGTGGCAGAGGTGAAGATGGAGGCAGTGTGTGTGGATGAGGTATTAGTGGGGACCGTTGCTTTCTCAATTGAACAATGCTCTACGAAGATGCTTTTGTTGCTTCCTCCTCATCACTCAGAGGGGGTTCAATTAGCGGGCTATATTCAGGGTCTGTTCTCCCCTTGTTCCTGAATTTTCTTCCACTTCGCGTAGCCCCAAACATAAAGATAACTGCATAATGTGTTTTTCACACAAGAGCATCTTAATCCAAGTATTTATCGATTTTAAATACTTAACTATGCCTTTTCTTCAAGGGGCCGTGAATTTTGTCATGAACCCTCCTATGATATGATTGAGCCAACGATCGAAAATGCGCACGATCTTATCTTCAGAGGTTTCTAATCTCTGCACTAACTCCGGGGTCTAGACTATTGGACAATCAAGCCTCGACCTTCGTTGGTGGTCTGCCAATTTCGCAATCCACTCGTAAAACTTGTCCGGGAAGGAATAGAAGAATTTCTCATGTATTTTTGTGTACAGGTATCTGTCCAACCACTGTTCTTTCATCAATCGCAGATTCTTGTTTTCTTGTGCTGTAAATTTTTGGATATTTCTATCCAACCAGTCTTCGATCTCTTTCTTAGTTGGATTCCAATGATGTGACATCATATATCTCATTATGCAAATCCTATTCCCAACAACAGAATCATTTGTTGGCTTGATGGGCCTTGACCTAGGTTCACTGTTAAGTAGCCAAACAAATCCCTACACTACTGGCCCTTTCTGTATCAATCTGCGGAGAGTGGACTAAAGTCTCACCCAAAGCAGTATGGGGGGATGTAGGAACAAAGTTTCCACACCCTAAGATGGTTGTGATGTTGTTTTCATACCCTAACCCTTCCTTCGCGCAGACCTATAAGCCCTTTAGGGCTTATCAATGTACTTGTCTTACTTGTCCTTGAAGCCTCCACGAAAGTCTCTGATTGTCCTTCTTGGACCTTAAATAGCCAAGTCATATGCTTACGCACCTCTGTAATTATCCTTACTTCTATGTCTACTCGACTAGCTTAACTATTTGTTAACTTCAACATGCATTATGATTATTTTTACGTAACTAGATATTCTTACTTGAGTTCATATGACAAAGTAACATAGATTCGCGCATCAATATAGCATTAAATCATAAACCCGGTATTCAACATAACATAATTGCAACATTTGTAATAGAAGTAAAATAACTCATACACAAATATCTCCAGAATAATTCTCTTTATTGATGGTTCAGATTTCCAATATAGACTCTAACTTCCCTGCACACACAGCTACAGGGGTCCACTCACTCAGTTGTAATCTTCTACCCTAGGCCTCGACGCACTCAGCTGCAAATAGGCCTCTACGCACTTAGCTGCAGAGCCTCTTCCTATGCTAAGACTCTTCACTCTTAGCTCTCATAGACCCATTACATTAATGACTCATTCATGATCTACTGAAGTGAACTACTAAGAGACTCTTCTAGGACTTCTTTTTATACAATTCCATGGTCCACGAAGAATGGGTAGATCTCCAAAGCTGACATGACTTACACAAAAGAAGGGCGGAAACCATTAATGACTCTTTACATCTTCGTGATCACAACCAACAAAATGAAGATATGTTACATTCTTTCATACAAAATTTGGCCTTTCTTCCCCAAAACATGGGCTTTTGACCCCAAAATTGGCTCTAGGGGAACCCGTTCCAAACAGCGTACTTCATCAATGAAGTTGACCTAAATAAATGATGCTGATAAATGTCAATTCAAGGAACACGACCAGGTCTCTACAAAAGGGGAAAGGTAAAATCAAAGGAGGTACTTATAATTTTCTATGACCTATATAATTTTATAGGTCATGATAATGATCATAGAAACAATCTACATAAATTAGAGACGATAAAGATAAAAACCATGTCAATTGTTAGGGTTTTGAAACATGCTTATATAATTTTGAAAATGACAAGTCTTAATGACTCTGATCAACGTAGGGTTTGTATAAAATATGTTATTTCTAACAAGACCTTGAATACTTCAAAATATAGGGTTTTGCATCTAACTATTTTGTGTGGTTGTACAACTTTATACTTTGTAAGTGGCAGGTCTTGGTATCTAGGGTTTGTAAACCCTAGAAAAGTATGGAATGAAAGAATAAACCCTAGAAATAGAAACCCTAACTAATTTCCACTTTGAAAGGAAAAGGAACCTAGATATTGGCAGATATTATATCATGATGATGTGAAAAACTAGCTTTGATAAAAAGGGGTCCAAGAGTAAGATGGAGTCAACCTTTCTCCAGAGATAAGTATTTGACACCTTGATTATTATTAATGCTATTGTATTTATATTTTGTCTCCTTTTTCTTTCATAAGTCTTTTATTCAAAGTTACATGTCAAGGCTAAGTTCTATGTAAAGCTTGAATAAGTAGATGAAATACTTGAAGGAATGTGGCTTAGCATGAAGACTATGAAGGAAGGAGTAGTTTGATGTATGTATCGAGAAGGCTATCGGATGGGAAGCAACAAGAAGGAAAGATCGAGCTATAAAGGTCCTAATGATTACGATATTCAAGCCTCCTGATTAGTTCGAATTGATGATCGAAAGCTAAAGAGTGTAAAGTTGAAATCTTTTGTAGTATGAGGTAGACTGTGCAAAGGATTATTGACCTCAGAGGGAGAAAGTAGCAAAATTTGACACCTTAACTTGAGGCCATTATGATTTGGAAAGGCTGATACTGATGATTTATTTCAGATGTGATTTGGCTCCCCGAAAAAGCATATTGCAATAGTATATGCAAAGGATGGAAAGAAATAATTTCTTGGATCTAAACTACGTGGTTTGACCATGGAACACATAGATTCAATGGATAGCACTATTGATGACTTGGATAAGCATGAGAGAAAAATTGATATTGGAAAGTTGATATGAATTTTTGAAGAATATGAGGAATAACGTTGTTATGAAGGAAGAATACATGTGTTAGAAGCTGTGGGGAAGCTCGGCTCCTTGAAGATGATAGATGAACATTTTAATAATAATTGCCGAGATCTTGAAAGGTTGAATTTTGATATGATGTGATGCTATTAAGAGCCAAGAGACCCTATCATGAAGATGAAATGTGAAATAATTTAGCTCTGTAAATTATTTGACATCTCGGAAGGTCGAATCCCAGTAATGATGATACATGAGAAAGCGGCCTTGCATCTACAACTATATATCCATGGAAGAACAAGTAGATGATGTATGCGACCAGCTAAGGATGTTGATGATGTCTCCTTGATTGAGAGGGAGAAATAAATCTCCTCCATTTTTTGAGGAGTAAGGATCTCCTCCCTAGTTGAAAGAGAGTGATGATGGACACCATATTCTTCATATGTGTCATGCACTAGGCCATGATTAATCGCCACATGTCTAGTTTATAGCATTGGGAGGTAGAATGGAATATTGGATAAGAATCTAGTAATCATTACTCCTGGAGGATTGGGAATCCAGGATAGGAAGTAGTCCCATGGAATAAAACTCTTTGAGGATCTGACAGCATATCCAAGGTAAGATTGGTCGATGAGGACTGATATTTTTTAAGGATTGGGAATCGAAGATAAAAATAGTTTTGGAAGAAAATACCTTGTGAAAATTCGAATGGGACATGTGTTTTTAGAGGCTATGATGGTGTCCATGTGTATGCCTCTTATGTGATAATGAATACCTCCCTAATTAAGAGGAAGTGTTGGAAAATGTAACTAAGTTCGGTATTCATAATGATCCATATATTTATGTCATTGTATATTTTATGTAAAAGTAAAAAGAAGAAAAAAAATTACTATTATTATTTTTTAGTAGTTGAGAATGTTTATCACGCTTATAGGATTTGTTTAATCAAAATCCTAATTGGACTTCTTGTAAAGAAAAAGAGAAAATATGTAATGTTGGGTCAAAATGCCTCTAGATGTCAAGTCGGCCCTACCCCAAAAGGAATGCCTATTCAAACCCCTCTAGACAATATAAATATAGTGTGATATGAGCTCATTTGGACACATACAATTTGCTTGATTCGTTTTGAAACTTCGTAGAAGAAGGGTTCAAGTCTGAAATTGAAGAAGGGTTTTTGGAATTTCTGCCTTAACATATCTCTTGTTTAATATTTTTTGTTGGTCTCTTGCTGTTCATGATTTCTTTTGTGTAGAAGGAGGGTTTGACTTGGAATCTAGAAGGTTGAAGTCTTGGATATCTTACTTTGATCCTCCATTGGGTGGGACATCCTTCCACATCTTGCAATCTGAACTCTCCCTTCAGAATTGGCAGTCTGTGATAGCAGCGTCTAAGAGGCAACACATAGTGCTACTTATTAGATGAGAAAAATGACATAAGATAACTCATAGTGCTTATCAAAGGAAAAAACTAAGGGTGGGTCAGAATGCTCTCTAATTATTTTAATTAAGTTCATTATTTAATTCCTAAATTAAGACATGAAAATATCATTGTGATGACATGAAAAAGGGTTTTGACCCTTCTTCTATATCTACATGCTTCTATTTAAAAAAAAAAAAAAATTATCGGATTATTTGATCACATGGATTCTGCTTTTATTACTATTTTTGCTTTAATTACAGGGATTATGTTTTTATTACTATTTCTTACATAGATTATGCCTTTATTACTATTTCTGTTGGGATGACATGGATTGTGCTTTTATTGTGCTGAGATGTCAGGGATTGTGCTTTTGTTGTGAAAAAAGCTGGAGCACCTTTGTAAGAGATAATTCGAGCCGTCCGTTGCAAATAGAATTGGCATCAACATCTACGAGATAAGCAGCGTTGCAAT
>APFE031385509.1:0-14652 GCA_000404065.3 Pinus taeda
TCATTGTGGATTCTTGTGGATTATTGTGCTAATGGTGTGTTTCCTATTGTAATTGTAAGTGTGTTTATGTGTTCCATCTCTCACTCTACTGCTGCTAATTAAACAAAAGAAGTGATAAAGTTTGAATTCATGCATGCCATGCTCAGCTTTCAATTTTGTTTAAATTTTATGTTTTCCACCGTCTAGAGAGGATTCAAAATTCATTGTTTGCCCTCTTTAGCTTCTCTTCTTTCTTCCTTGATCATCCATCTCAGCTAAAGGCATCAGCACAAACTCCTACCTTGCCCCAAAGAACCACCTGCAAAAACTGAGCTCAATCCCCGCACCCTGAATTGCACTCCCTCCGATTGCCACCAAAAACCCCAAAAACTTTAAATCAACCCTCCTTATCAGTTTACTAGCCTAAAATCAGTGTTTCTAATTGGTCAACTTAATCCTATTGAAAAATCCACCGAGTTTGACCCGAGAGAGCCTTCTCATACCTCGTAGGGCTAGCTACGAGGTGAAATGGTTTGATGTAGCTTTGAGGTTTGTCTATCTCAGCCTAGGTGAAATCTCAAGTGCTAACAGAGTAGATAGAGGATTTCATGTCACTTTACAAGCATCTTCCAATTTAGTATTTCATTCCTTAAAATAGGAAACATTCATTTTCTTTCATTTAGGATAATTTTCCCTTATCCAGTTGGTAGTTAGATTTCTTCTAGTCGATAGAAGACTGGTTTGAGAAATCCTTGTGATTTATCGCCCTAGTTGAACAGTGACAAGAGTAGACCATTACATTTATTTGTGTATACACAACTTTCACCTCCAATTTTTTACAACCCCCTAGTTGATGAAGTAAATTTGGTAGCCCTAGGAGTTGCAGCATTCTTGCTGCAATGCTGGTGCTCATGAGTTAGTATTTAATCAAGAGCACTAGTAATAGTGTATTGATCATCCAAACCCACGAATGGTGTGTGTATCTATATAAATAATGTGTTTTTGATGATGTTGGATTCTGCCAATAATCTTGGGTTCTCCTCGATATGAAGTCACAATTAGACCTCATATCGTTAAGAGTAGGAATCCCATCTAGGAAATAGGCCCAACTACTATATCCTTAATTATTTGCCTTGGCTACAATAAATGACACAACAAAAAAGCATATACTTTCAAGATAAACAAGTTAGCCTCATGATGTATTTAGTTGAAAAGTGTATAATGGTTCTTTCACAAAAGGGAAAGAAAAGTAACTCTTGAAGAGAAAAGTAATAATACTATTCTAGAAAAGACACACACACATATATATGAAAGAATCGTTAGTTATCTTACGAAATAGTTCACAAAGAAATAATGATAATGAAAACAAGATACACACAGTTCAACGATTCATACTAAAGCCAATGAAATAGTTCATTTTCATTAGTAAGTAGAAACATAAGCATACACCACATATAATGAAAGAATAATATTACAATCATTCACGACATATGCCTGAAAGTGTATAAACTCAAAGAGCTTCAAAATATAAGTTGAAAGTCCCAAGACACACCATTAAAATGGTACACCACTAGTTCCAATAGTGGAACATTAAGCCACCACTTGCTTCTCAAAATATTAATCTTATCTCCTATGCCTAGCTTGAGAAGCCAAGGTAAAAAGTCCTTCTCTTGAGTTATGAGGGTGTATATATAACAAATAAGGTGTCTCTCCACCTCCCTTGTGAATCTTAAGATCCCATGTTACTTTTCGAATTCCTATGAGACCTTTGAGGTTCGACATCACTCTTAACATTCTATGTGTAACCCTTGGGCTTCCACACATTTTACATTTCCTCATTTTGCAAAATACAAATATTACATTTCCACAAATTTGCGGCAAAATTCATTGACAACATGTCACTTTTATGGTGACACTTTGAGAAGCCATGACTTGGCAATGATGACATGGAAATTCATTTTACTGTATCAATGCCAATCTTTTCTCCTTGATACTATATTCACATCTACAGGATAAGTATTTCTTGTACATCATCTTCATCCCACTAGAGACTAGTTATGATATAGAGTCTTCCATGTGATCTTGATATTCATTATTCTATTGTGATCTAGTGTCCCTTTATCTTGTTGCTTGATGATCTCCTTGTATATTAAACTTCATCAGTGTCTTCTTGTAGCTTCTATTTGAAATATTCTTTGATAATCATCTTTCCATGTAAAGATAATAACACTTGCAAATGTAGTTCACCCATGATAAGATGGCATTAGTCCTAAAATATCCTTGTCTGTCATATTTCTCATGCAACATAATGATTGAGCTGGGACAATACACAAGATTGAGGAGAAGGCCTTAGGATTGCATAATGCAGAAGAGAAGGAGGTAGGGAGTGAGGGCCTGGTCATTGTGACTACACAATGCACAGTGGCTAAGAGAGTGGGAGACATGACTATGCAGTTGAGGAAGTCAGGGAGACAACGATAACATTCCTACTCTCTGTGATTGGGTAGTGCGAAATTATGGAAGGGAGGTTCAATATACTACACTTGAGCATTGTAGAGACTGAGACATCACATGACTAATGACTGAAAGTGCACATTGCATAATTAAGGAAAGGTCAAGGGATGTGCAGTGGGAAATTGCAGTTGATAGTGACTGAGCATGGAGATTGCGTAGTGCGTAGTTGATGGAGGTAGTTTTATGTCACTGTGTAATGTGTAGTTCCAAGAGATATAGGATGTTCCATTGAGGATTTTGACCACACAATGTGTATTTCAAGGAGGCAGGAAGGTTGGTGCTTGGTCGAGAAAGTTGTGAAGACATATAAAACTGTAAAATTGACTAAGTTTGGGATCAGTAAGGTAGAAAGATGAGAGTAGAATAATGTAACATGACTTGAACATGATCACACACTCATACACAACCAACCACATGACAATGAGACACTCAACACCCAAAATAAACATGCATCCATTGAAACGACAACAAAACAATACTTACCTCCAAGTGAGACGCTTAAGATATACCTTTCAACACGTGTTGATTGCAACAAGAAAGTGCGCAATAACTTGAGAATGAGCCCAATGCATGTCTTTATGATAGATAGGATACATTAATGCAAGAGAAATCACCATAGTTTCCTCTTGAAGGTATGCCATAACTGAATTTAAAAAATAATGACACTTCCCTTAACTAAACACGACACTTTGAATTCCTTCAAAAAAAGGACTCGTAAACTTATGGAGCAAGTATGGGATCACTCTAACAACTAGAAATGACATTTCACATGATCAAAAGGAGGCTCCAAAGTTTGAATATAGGAAAAATTTTGGAGGGTGTTGTAGCAGTGACAACACTTGGCGATTCATTAGAAGAACCCCAACTTCTATGTCCAGGTCAAGCTTTATGCACAAGGTCTAGTATTTCAGGAAGTATTCATTCACTGTGTGGATCACCTTAGCTTCCCCATTTATTATTATTATAGGTGGATGAATGCATGAAGATGGGTTATACTTTTGGGCCAAATATGGCATTGAAATTTCATTTGTGTTTCTCTTTTATCAAATTGAAGCCCTCAAAATTCATATAAGAATTGTGAATTTTGATTCAGAGTAAAAAGACAATTTTTAGAGAATTGTGTTGTTTTCCTGATGATATTTTTGCAAAACTTTTTAGTGCCATATAATCTATTAATTTTCCATTAAATTAAATGTTTGTCCTTGGAAATTTTTGCATGTATTAAGAGGTATGTGTGTATTCACAATAGCATAACTTAGTCTAAAATGTAAAAGTGTTCATTCATATCTAGATATATATATATATATATATATATATTTATAAGCAATATAACATAGAGAGGCTAGTTTTCCAATATTAAAAAAATATATGAAAAAATATATTTTTTTATTATTTTTCGAAGTTGGTGAAGTAATATCTCAATTGCATTTTGAAGACACATGTGTTCACGTAAGATTTTTTTCAATTGTTTAAATAAATTGGAAAACCAAGAGTACCCTTTTCAAGAGGACTCATAAACGAATATATTGGTATTTTTTGAAATTTCTTCGTTGTGTATATTTTACATTATTGATTTTTTATTTAGCGTCTTCGAAATTGTCCAAAAACATTTCAAGCATTATGTTTAAAAGAAATTAAATGAAAAATATCATATGAATTCAAAAATGTCAAATTAATATGCCATTGGATAGAGGATTCCTTCATGAATCAAACCTAAACAACTCCACCACTTAAGGAATTTTCTTCCCCTAATTCCACTAGGGTACAAAATGGTGTTGCAGAGAAAACTGGAAAAAGGGTGCTGAAATTGTGGTTTTTAGGAAATCGAAAGATTGGTCGAGCGCTTACAATGATCGATCGAGTGCGTAAATTATAAATTCAAATAGATCGATTGAGGGTTTGAGAAACCATTGATAGATCCATTTACATGGTTAAACAGGGGCTCGATCGAGCGTTTGTAAAAATAGATTTTTTAGAGGTTTTATTTTTAAGAAGAGCATTGTTATGTGAATCCCATAGATTTAGAATAAAAAATATCTACAATTTAATCAATTAATAATTACCACGAGGTGAAAATGTCGATGCTCCTTTTATTTCACATTGCGACCATGTGTTGTTTTGTTAGATTTTAGGCTTCTCTGGTAGTTCTTTGCGGTGCCATGATCGGGATTATCCACAGTTTTGTGTTCATTCTGTCGACGTTTCAAACCCCAAAGGGGGTCCATCATCAGGACTAAATCAGATAGAAGAATGAAAGCTTTTATTGAGAGAAGAGTCCAAGGACTTGGGTATAAATAAACTTAGAACCCTAATTCTTATAAAGAAGTCGACACCTTATTTATTTTAATTTATTGTTATTTTAATTAATTAATTAAATTAATTAATTGGCTTGATTATTCCTATTCTAATTCAAAAATAAGTTTTGATTTATTAATTCAATTTTTATTAATTAGTTAAATTTAATTGATTAATAAATTAATTTTGATTTTTTATTTAATTCTATTCATAATTTTTATTTACCATATTTTCCTTTATTTACCAAATTTTTATTAAGCCCTAATTTCTAATTCCTAATTAATCAATTAATTAATTAATTAAAACAATAATAAAATTGATTAAGCCCTAATTTCTTTTTTTCTTTTTTTTCCGGAGAAAAAGGCATAAATTTTTATTAAGGGTATAAAAAGTTACATTTTCCAGTTTTCCAAACGATCCACCAAAGAGTGGAATCACCGACTGTATGATTCTTCCCAAAAAACATAAACAGGGAAACAAGAAAGGGAGGGACCCATAGTCGACCTCCGGATATAAAAACCAAAATAAATACGCAGTCAGAGGAGTTGAACTGCCGCATCCTATCAAAGCTTTTCTGAGCCGGTTCACAAGAACCCCACATATACAGCTACATAACCCATAAAAGAAAAAAACATTGTGGCCTCCTTCGGAGAAGGAAAACAGCCACGGAAAAAGTGGTATTCATATTACTGAAGGAAAATTTACCGAAAAAAGATGGTTTTGAAGTTCAGCTACAGCAATCCGAGTGAAGACTGTATTGCCGCTGCCCATCTGATAACGTGAGACCATAAGATTGTATGAACATAAATCAAAAAGTGCTGTAGCTGAAACCGAAAGAGAAAGGAAAAACTCATAGAGGCGGGTCGAAAGGAGGCAGCATTGATGATATAATCTGCCCCTGATAAGTTTCTTCTATAGACCAATTCCCCATAGCTTGTTGTAGGCCAGATTTAGAAAGCTGGTTTGCGGTTGAATTATGTTCCCTGTAAATATGGCAGATAGAAACACAGTTAAAATGAGTTTTTAGAGAAGCAATATCATCAAGGAGAGTCTTCAATATCTGATTTTTACACATAGATTTGCCATTAACCCATTTTACAACATTCATGGAGTCTCCGAAGATTTGAATAGACAAAATATTCTTTTTTAAAGCCCAGCACATGAGGAGACGGAGAGCAGCTAGTTCAGCATAGTTATTTGTTCCTTGACCCAGGCCCACAAAAGCTTTGAGAGATTGTTCTTGATTTATATGAATACATATTCCAGCACCGGCTTTGTTGTCTTGTGATGCCCCGTCAAAAAAAGCCCAGGGTGAGCCATCCTTGATGTCTGGAGGACTGTTTCTGTTTTGTGCACTTTTTGGTTCAGGCGGAGGAATCGAAGAGTAAATAGCAACACAGTTTGATGCAATTGATGGAATGGGTGTGCCCTGGTCTTGAAAAATGCTCTTATTCCTAGCAAGCCATATACCCCAGAAAAAAATTGGAGGAAGGTTTCTGAGGTTTCCATCAGGGTGATTGTTCCACCAATTTCTCCAAGCATCTTCTAATGGATCAGTTCCCCATTGGACTTTTAATTTTAACTGATCTGTTATCTCCCCCCATAATTTTAAGGAGACGGTGCAAGATGTGAAAAGATGGTTGATGGTTTCCTCATTCTCCTTACAAAGGGGACATCTCCCTGGTCCTATAAAGAATCTGGACTGAAGGATGTCCCATGTTGGGATCTTCCTTCTTAACATACACCATAAAAAGATCCTGGATTTCAAGGGACATTTGAGTTTCCATAAATTTTTGGACCACCACTCCGGAGCAGGCCAACCTTTCTTCTCCATGAGGTATGAGTATCCCTCTTTTGGAGAGTATCCTCCTGTTTTCCCATGTGCCCATATCAAATTGTCATTTTCGTTACTTATTCTAACATGGGAGCGGTGAAGTTCATTGACAAAAGAAGACCATTCATGGTGCCATCTGATGTTTAAACCAAGATCCTCTGCACTTTTCCATGCTTGTCCCCAAATGTTTGACTGGCCCACTTTCTCCACTTGGTTTAGAGTGAAAATACCTCTGCTATCCAAATGTCTCAGGAGGCCAGGGGAGAGGGCAAAAGATTCATTGCATCCAACCCATGGATCCCTACCAATTTTTACATTTTTCCCATCTCCCACTTTCCAGGCTAGACCCTGTTCAATGACTGAGAAACCTTCAATAGTAGCCTTCCAAATGACAGAAGACTGTTTCGACTTCTTCTCCTGACTTCTGATCCAGTCTTCCAGGGGGGTTGGATCAATGTATTTTCTTCTGATTACTCGGGACCAAAGGTTTTCCATTGTGATGAGCCTCCATCCAGATTTGGCGGCCAATGACAGGCTGAATTCTGGGAGTCTCTTTATACCCCAGCCACCCCAATCCTTCGGTCTTGCAATCTTGTCCCATGCCACCCATGGGAGGACTGATTTTTCATTTGAGCCTGCCCATAAAAATCTGCAGCAGAGTCTTCTGATCTTTTCCATAATTCCTTTTGGGATCCATGTAAGAGCAGCCCAATACACAGGAATGGCCAACAAAACAGATTTTAGAAGAGTCAATCTTCCTGCTCTCGATAGCCATCTGAAACTCCAATGGGAAATTCTTGCTTCTATCTTTGCTATGAGCCAGTTCCAGTCCTCTTTTTTATATGCATCTGGTTTTAACTAGAAACCCAGGTATTTGAAAGGAGAGGCCAATGGCTGTAGATGAAAGGGGAAGAGATTGGTCATTGAATTTCATTCTCTCCTATTATATCCTGCAACACACACTTGAGATTTTCCATAGTTTAACTGCATTCCTGTAGCTTTCATAAATAGATCAATGATATTTTTATATTCCTTAAGTTCTTCATGGGAACCATTTGAAAAAATCAAAATATCATCAACAAAGAGCAGGTGGGTAATATAGAGATTTATAGCCACCTCAATACCTTTTAACTTATTTGTCCTTCTGGCTCTGTGAATCAGTCTGCTAAGCCCTTCTGCCACAAGCAAGAAAAGTAGAGGGGATAAAGGGCAGCCTTGTCTGAGGCCCCTTTGGCTTTTAAAGAAAGGGGATGCCGCCCCGTTTATCAAGACTGCAAAACTTACATTTGAAATACATCCCATGATCCAGCTTATAAAAGAGTAGGAAAAGCCTAAATGAGTGAGCAGTAATCTAATGTATAGCCAATTTATGCGATCATATGCCTTTGAGAGGTCTATTTTCAGGACCACCCCTTTCTTCTTCTTCTGTTTGATGTTGTGAAGAACCTCTTGGGCTACCCCAATCGCCTCATGTATTTGTCTACCATCCAAGAAACCAAATTGTTCCATCGAGATATTCCTGGACAGAATAGGTACAAGTCTGTTTGCAATCACTTTGGCAATGATTTTATAGATGCAGTTACAGAGGGAGATGGGACGAAAGTCTTCAAAAGATTCCGGATCGTCTTTTTTAGGAATCAAAGCGATGAAAGTTGAGTTGAAAGGTTTGTAAATTTCCCCTTTCATCCTCGATTCCTCCACAACCTCAGTGATCTCAGCCCCGATCTGATCAAAGAAATGAAGGAAAAGTTCAATTGTCCAACCGTCCAGACCCGGACTTTTGTCCTTCCCCATACTTTTCATTGTCGCCTCAACCTCTTCCTTGGTGACAGGGCAAGCTAGCTCAGCTGCTTCGTCCTCCTCAAGGAAACTAGGAAAACATTGAGCTGTTCTCATAATTTCAACAATAGTAGCCTCTCCCGAATCAGAAAAGATTCTTTGGAAGTGCCTCTGTCCCAGACCCGAAAGATCTGAGAAAGAGTTTACCTCCCTACCTTCCTCATCTTTTAAGCTTCAGATTGTATTGGCAGATTTTCTCCCTTTAGCATAGTTATGGAAAAAGCTTGTGTTTTCATCTCCTGATTTTAGCCATATAGCCCTGCTCTTTAGTCTCCACTCCTCTTCCTTTGCAAGAAGAATCTGATTGAGAGCTTTCTCCAAAGATAGGATTCTATCTTTAGAGGCCTGTGAGGAGTAGCCATCTGCATCAATGCTTTCCAGGGATTTTAATTCCTCCCTGATTTTAGCCAGATCTTCATTTTTCTTTTTCTGTCTTTCTTTTGCCCAAGAGATAGTAGTTTTCTTAAGCCTTTTCAAATTTTCCATAAATAAGAAACTCTTGCTACCATTTGAATGTCTGTCAGGGTGGATCCAAGTGGATGAGAAGAGGTTATTGAAGGATGGTTCTAGAAGCCAAGAGGAATTAAATTTGAAGGGTGAGGGAGGCTTTGGTGGGGGGAAGGAGAGATCCAAGAAAATCGGGAAATGGTCGGAATTTCCGATCTCATCAGACCATTGCCGAAAAAGAGGTACCCTTGAAAGAAGGCCATCAGTGATCAGGAACCGATCCAACCTTTTTGCGATCCTACCCTCCCCGGCTCGTCTGTTTCTCCAGGTAGGCTTCAAGTTTATCGAAGATGGATCGATGAGTTTATTGTCTGAGAGAAGCTGTAAAAAGAAGTCTGTTAGGGGATCCTCCCTGGCTGAGGGACCCCATGCCTCTGCTCTGCCCAATGAAAAATTGAGGTCCCCCCCCACAACCATCATGGGGACATTCATCAAAGATTTTGACAATAACTCTGTCCAGAAAAATTCCCTCCCTTGACATGGGCCATATATGTTGACAATCTAGAAGGGAATAGGAAATTTTGGGCAGACTACTTCCATACCCATTACATTCTTCGATCCCCACATGTTCAAGCACTTAATTTTTCCTTCTCTATAGCCTATGGCAAGACCTCCCGAATGGCCCGAGGAATCAATAGCAAGAAAGGTCCAACCAGGCAACAAGGATTTCAGGGCCATTTCAACCTCTTGACCTTGACCCAAGGTTTCTTGAAGAAACAGGATGTCTAATTTTGAAGAAAGTAACCATTCCTTTAAAGCCAGTTTTTTGGGCTTGCTGGCTAAGCCCCTACAATTCCAAGATGATAAGATCATTTTTAACATGGTCAGGGGTCTGTGCTGCTCTAAGAACCCCAGGAATAGAGAATTGTTTCCCATCCGCCACATCAATTTTTGCTTTTAGCTTGGCTTTTGAAAGATCTGATTTTCTGCCCCGTTTTCCTTTGGTCAGTCCAGTCGATGGAGTCTGTCCAAGACCACCCAGAGCCCCATCCTGCTCTGGTTTTGTCCCCATGGATCTGAGGTTATATGGACAATGAGCATTTTGAGTCGGGGGGGAAAGGGGGGGCCATTTTTTTTCACATTTTAAGTTTAGAAAACCCGGCTCCGCAGGCAGAGGTTCAATATCAGGGTCAAGATCAGGCGATGAATCTTCCACAGATTGTTTTTCAATGTGAAACTCAGGAACTGAATGAGTATCTTGCATGGAAACATCGGGAGTAACATGTTTTTGAGGAGAAGTGTAAGGTAGATTTGTACACTTACCCGTATCCTCCACGTGTGGTGGTGATGGAGCAGGCGGTGTACTCCGAGCATCGGCCTTCCCTTCTGCTTCAGGAAGAGGTTCCTCAGCAACAGCTCCCATGGTGTTCCGAGCCTCCTCTGTTTGAACCCCGTCTCATGGATTCCCGGGATCCATGCCAACCTCGGATGGGGGCGGCAAGCCTCTCATTGTCTGATTAGCCTGTGGTCATGATCTTCTGAAAGCCCTTTGTCCATTTGACTTCCTGAAACACCTCTGTCTCCTGAGCAGTGGGCACTCCATGGCCAGGTGGCCATATTCATGACAGATATGGCAGCGGAATGGCAAGTGTTCGTAATCCAGAACTTGTTCATAGATATAGTCTCTGTACTGAAGAGTTATTGATTTTGCCAAGCCCTTACTCAAATCAATCATCGCCAAGATGCGCGTTGTTGCTCTAATCTTTGTTTCCCTAAATGACAAATCCGCCTCCATATAGGTTCCCAGTCTATTTCCAATGGATTTAAAGACTGCCTCTGTCCATAGGAAGAAAGGAAGGCCCGGCGCCCGAACCCAAACAGGGAAAACTTCCGTGCTCTCCTTAATAGCATCAAAGAGAGGGTTCCAACGCTTCATCAGTACAGGAATGGTCCCAAAGAACCAATTTTTCTCCAAAACCCAATCAGCCGCTTCCTTGTCCGCGAATCTGAACATAAACCAGCCTTTTACAAGACATTGAGCCTCAAAACATAGAGGGTTTTCCTTTATGAAATGTTCTTCTCCCCATTTCTGAAGGTCCTCAGGGGAGAACTTCCTTCCTCTTTCCCTGCCCACAATCGTGCATTCTGCAACTGCAAGAGTTTCATCAATCAAAACTTCCATACCTAATACAAGGTTCTCCCCCAAATCCTGAGACCCTATTCAAATTTGAGACTTCCTTTTTTCTCCCTTCTTTCTTAGGGCTTCTGTAAAGCCACGGCATTCCTCGGATATGTCCGGCCGCTCTATATCGCAATGAGGCGACACCACTCCATGAGAATCAGCAGTCTGCGCTTGTTGTCATTGAGAGGAGGCACCACCAGGGTTCCCTGAGATACTAATGCCACAGAGAGGGTCGACGAGTGCACCCAAAGCACCCTCCTTAGGACCATGGGTCCCCTGACATTCCCCAGAAGGAGGGTTTTCAGAATTTCGAGAAACAGATGATAGGGAAACCCTAGTGAGCGGGGGACAAACCTCAGAGGCGTTTAACCTGTTTATAATGGACACGCGACCCAGGGTTTCAGGACTTCCTAGGCCGATAGAAGGGGGAAACCAGCTAACGACAGACTTGCCCTTATATCCCGAAGAAATAGCGTCTGTTTGCAAAACTGCCGCCACATTTCCGGCCGATTTCCTTCCGTAGTCTCCCTGGTTTGTAGCCGGAGCAACCTCAGCCACAACTGCCCCGCCTTGATGCAATGTTGGATAAAAATCCATCGAGGGGAAGTATTCTGGGTCAGAAAACTTTTTTACCCCAAAAAATTGTTCAATGTTTTTTTCCGAAGGGTCCTTTCCCCACATGGATAATATATCTTCCAGGGATGGGTCTAAATCCACTAATTCTTCGTGGTTAACCATGATTAGTGAGGAAAATAACAAGGAGCAGACGACAGCGATGACAACGGGGTTGACCCAAAATGGCTCCCTGTTCCACGACGACGAACCCGCACTCCAAAAGCAAGAGAAAAATAGCTGATAATATCTGCCGCCGGAAAATGAAAAGTATAAAAGGAAATACTAACAGAGATCCGTGACCCAGTTCACTTAACCTCCAGCTGTCCAGTTTTTTAGCAAGAAGAAAAACCGCAGAGGTCTGTACCTGTTAGCTGGTTCGATGCTCTGTCCTTAACCGCGTCCTGTGCGGGGTTCCTTCCGATACCCGCTTTAAGCCCTAATTTCTAATTCCTAATTAATCAATTAATTAATTAATTAATTATTTTTTATTTTTTATTTTTATTTTATTAAAGCCTTTCGTTATTATTAATTATTGTAGATTACTAATTATAATTTAACTTTATTTAGAATTAATTAAAATTGATGAAATTAAATTAAATTAATTTATTAATTCTATTGCTTTAAATTGTTTTTATTTATTAATTGATTAAATTTTAATTTTATTTATAATTCTTCTATTGTTTATTTTAATTGATGATTTAATTAATTAATTTTATTTATTGTTCTTAATTAATTAATTTTATTTATTTATTTATATTGTTTTTATTTATATTTATTGTTATTAATCTTTTACCAATATTTTCGATATAACCTTAAAAAAGCCCTAATTGCCCTAACCCAATTAATTAATTAATTAACTAGTAAAACTATTTTAATTTCATTAGTTAATTAAATAAATTAAATTTTTTAGTTAATCTTGATAAAAAAATTTAGTTAATTTTGATAAAAATTTTAGTTAATTTTGATAAAAAAATTTAGTTAATTTTGAAACCTACTATGCTTCCAAAGGACTTGAGGGGTTTATTTGCCTGATCAAGGGACGCCAATTTTTGCTAATTTCACTCCCATTGTCCCTGTTGAGGTTCTGAGGAAATTTCATAATTTTGATGGCCTCTCTGATTTTTCTTTTATGATAATTATCCTCTCTTGCAATTATTTTAGTGTCTTCCAAACAAACATGATGTTTCGTTTTGGATGAGTGTTCTGCAAGGGCTGATGTACGGAATCTCTCATTCTTTATATCACCCGCGTGTTTTTTAGTCTTATTTTCAGAGACCGACCTGTTTCCCCAATATAACTCTTTCCACAAGAGCGATCAATCTTGTACACACCCTTGAGTTGTTGACGATCAATGTTATCCTTTACTGACTTCATCATTTTCCTTATAGTTCCACATGTTGTGAATTGAGTGTTTATGTTATTCCTCCTTAGAATTCTTGCAATCTTATCTGTAACCCCTTGGATGAATGGAAGGTAAACTTTTCCATGATTTTCTTTCTTGTCTTCAGGAGGCTTGGAGAGAACCTTCTGAGCTCTTCTTATATCTTTATTGATACTCCACTCTTTGTATCCAAGGTTTTTGAAGACAGAGGTTAAGTGTTCAATCTCATCTTTTAGGTGATCAGGGTCAGAAATCCTGAAAGCCCTAACAGCTAGAGTGTTTAAGACGCCAGATTTTTGGGAAGGATGATGGTAAGAATCAACATGAAGATAGCTGTCAGTATGAGTTTTCTTTCTATAGACCTGGTGTCCCAAAGTACCATCCTCTTTCCTATTGATCAGGACATCAAGAAATGGGATCTTACCGTTCTCTTCAAGCTCCATAGTAAATTTGATTTCAGAAGATATAGAGTTAAGATGATTGAAAAACTTCTCCAGCTCCGCCTTACCATGAGTCCAATTCAGGTCAGTGTCGTCAACAAATATTTTCCACCAAGCTGGCTTTAGAGGGTATGAGTCAAGGGCTTTCCTTTCAAAGTACTCCATGTATAAGTTGGCGACAATAGGTGAGAGTGGGGAACCCATGGCAACTTCAGATATTTGTTCATAATAGTGATCTTGAAAACTGAAAAAAGTGGACTGTAAACAAATTTCTGCAAGCTTTGCTGTTTCAGGATCAGTGGCCATCTTTATAACATGAACTGCTTCAACCAGAGGGATCTTTGTAAACAAAGAAACCACATCGAAACTTACCAAGATATCATCTTTATCCACCCTTTTATTCTTAATAAGCTTTACAAAATCATTTGAGTCTTTTATAAAAGAGTCTGTGTTACTCTCATGTGTTTTTTGTTTATTGTGCATGAATGACATGGTGTGAAAATACTATTTTTCAAAAAAACAATAAAAAAATCTTAGTGTGTGTATATATAATTAATTAATTAATACATACATATGTATTCATGAGTGTGTGTTCCTTATTACTAAGTTTTTAACACAAACGTTTGAGATTGTTACTAAATGTTAAGTCTAAACTTTACCTATGCAAATTTTACAATCTATAATATGTAGATGAGAGTATGCTTCTCATTACGAAATTTTTAACAATAACCCTGAAGTATGTAATGCAATTTCAAGTGAAAAATTTAATTATGTTGCTAATATAATGAAAATGTACACCTCATCACTAATTGATTAGATTCTGTATATTTATAATTATAATTTATCCATTATATTCAAAAATTATTTGTTGAAACTTTAGTTATGTCAATTATAATTATAATTTATCCACGTTTGAATTGAAAACCTTTTTAAGACATTGATCAAAGTTGTTTCCTTCTGAATCATATCTATTGAAAAAAGGTTGGAATTTGTTTTTTTCCAAATTGACCCTTTTCCTATTGGTCCAGATGCAATGCATGCTAAAGTTGAAAGGATTTGTCTTGTATTTGGTATTGATTCCCAGAGTCTGGAGGAAAAAGGGGAACGAGTATGGGAGATTTTAAAA
>APFE031385517.1:0-11484 GCA_000404065.3 Pinus taeda
CCCACCCTCGACCACCCAAGCTGGACATGTACAAATTTGATGGCTCTAATCCAGCAATATGGCTATCACAAATGGACCAATATTTCACGTTGAATCACATCAGAGATGATGAGACTAAGCTACGTGTGGGAGGCCTTTACTTGGACCAAGAAAGATGGCAATGGTGGCAGTGGCATCAAAAATGCTATGCAAGACCAATTACTTGGCAAACGTTCTCAAAACCCCTTTATGAATGCTTTGAATGAGAATCCAATTTTTTGGGTCGTCTTACTAAGCTCAGACAGACATGCACAATACACGACTATATTACAACCTTTGAGAAATTAGCCTTCCCACATGGTTGACAACTCACACAACGGCTCACGAAGTGGAACGCACATTAGCAACCCAATCGCCTCGTCCAAATTTCATAGCCAAGGGATGCTCCACCGAGGCACCAAGCACTACCCAAACACTTAAGGTTCAAAAGGTGTCACCAGCAAAAATGGCGTAAAGGAGAAAGCAAGGATTGTGTTACTACTATGATGAAAAATACTCCCCGGGGCATAAATGCAAGGAACCCAAATTCTTTCAAATTGATGCTACGGATCACAGTTTATCTGAGGAAGCCCCATCCTTTGAGGGACCAGAGGAAGAAGATGAGGACAACCAGCAGGACAATGAGCTCCCAACTACACTAGAAGAACCATTTACCTCGCTCCATGCTTTGGCAAGAATTTCTTCTCCCCAAACCCTCAAAATCAGAGGTTTTATTGAACATCGCCCTGTAGTAGTCTTGATTGATAGTGGCAGCATGCATAACTTTATCCATCAGAGGGTCGCAGAAGTTATGCATTGTTTTGTCAGAGCAGTCTCTAATTTCCAGGTACAAATTGCTGATTGGGGGACAATGAAATGTGATGGCCGTTGTGAAAATATCAAACTTCATATGGGAGATTACCACCTTAAGACCCACATGTTTGCCATCAACATGGGTGGGTGTGACATTGTCTTGGGTGTTGAATGGCTCCGGACACTAGGCCCAATCACAATGGATTTCTAGGAGTTATATATGAGCTTTAACCAGAATGACCACACGCATACCCTTCAGGGACTCCAAACAGGTACTGTTTCTATAATCAACTCGCATCAGATGGAAAAGTTGTTAAAAAAGGGCCACCATGGAGTTATTGCCCAATTTAATGCCATTCAGGCCTTCGAGCCCCCTACTCTTCATATTCATGCTGAGATGCAATAGGTCTTAAACAACCCATCTGTAGGTCTTTGACAAACCTCATGAGTTTCCACCATCGAGAGGGGAACATGATCATAGCATTACTTTGGTCCCAGGGGCACAACCATCGAATGTGCGCCCATATATATACCCCTTCACCCAAAATAATGAAATCGAAAAAATCATCAAGGAACTCATGGAAGCCAGTGTCATTCGTCCTCGCATTAGTCCTTATTCATCGCCTGTGGTCATGGTGCTCAAAAAATATGGGGAATGGCATATGTGTCCAGACTTCAAGGCACTCAACAAGCTGACGGTCAAAGATAAATTCCCCATCCCAGTTGTTGATGATTTGCTGGATGCACTGAATGGGGCTTAATTCTTTACTAAGCTAGACCTTCGCTTAGGCTATCACCAAATTCACATGAAATAAGTAGACATTCTGAAGACTGCTTTCCGAACGCATGAAGGCCATTATGAATTCCTAGTCATGCCATTTGGTCTCTGTAATGCCCCATCCACTTTTCAGAGCTTCATGAATCACCTGCTCAAACCATATCTCATAAAATTTGTCCTTGTTTTCTTTGATGACATTCTCATCTACAGGCTCACCTAGGAAAAACATCTTCAGCATGTAGACCTGCTCTTGCAACTGCTCGGGAAGCATAAATTATTTGTCAAATTGTCCAAGTGCTCTTTTGGCATGAAAGAAGTCTAGTATTTGGGCCATATTGTGGGGTGTCAAGGTGTCAAGGTGGATCCCAAAAAGATCCAGGCAATGCAGGATTGGCCCCAACTAAAGACCTTGAAGAGTTTGAGAGGATTCTTGGGTCTCACCGGCTACTATCACAAATTTGTCTGCAATTATGGTCGCATGGATAAACCCCTCACTCACCTTCTCAAGAAAAATTCATTCCTCTGGAATGATGAAGCACAACAGGCGTTTATAGCTCTCAAACATGCCATGTGTTCCACTCTCGTATTGGCACTACCTGACTTCACCAAATCTTTTGTGATTGAATGTGATGCTTCAAGTATGGGTGTTGGGGTTGTCTTAATGTAGGGAGGTCGACCCTTGGCCTTCACTAGCCAACAACTAAGTGGGAAACATCTGGGATAATCTACCTATGAGAAGGAAATGATGGCCATCTTACATGTAGTGGATACCTAGCAACCATACTTATTGGTGCGGCAGTTCCAAATCCGCACAGACCATCAAAGCCTTAAATATTTTTTGGAGCAACGCCTATCCTCACCACAACAAAATAAATGGCTAGCCAAAATGTTGGGATATGATTATGAGATAATTTACAAGAAAGGGCGCGAAAATATCGTAGCAGATGCTTTATCATGCCAATTTGAGGAGGGTAGCACCCTGCTAACAATCTCTCTTCCCATTCTAGAGTGGATTGAAGAAGCTCGCAAGGAATGGTTTTCACATCCTTCGCTCTCCCAACTAATTCATAACTTGAAAGCAGCTCCAAATTCCACAGAGGGCTACTCTTGGAAGGATGAGATTCGTCGCTACAAGGACAAAGTAGTGATATCACCGACATTCACCCTTAAAAGGCGCATTTTGGTAGAGTTTCACTCATCTCCCACTGCAGGCCATTCAGGCTTTTAGAAGACTTATCTCACACTCGTCGTTCCTTCTTTTGGACAGGCATGAAAAAGAACATTCTTACTTTTGTAGCGGAATGTGATGTGTGTCAGCGCCACAAAGGAGAAACAATCAAGTCCCCAGGCACTTTACAACCATTGCCCATGCCTGCCTCAATCTAGACTGATGTTTCTATGGATTTCATTACTAGTCTTCCGAAGTCAGGCAACAAGTCAGTCATCATGGTGGTTGTGGACAGACCTTCGAAGTATGCTCATTTTTGTGCCCTACCCCACCCTTTTACACCCACTTTGGTGGCTCAATCTTTCATGGACCAGATCTTCAAATTGCATGGCATGCCCACTTCCATTGTGTCTGATCGTGACCCGATCTTCACTAGTAACTTTTGGCAGGAACTTTTCAAGCTACAAGGCACTCAACTCCAACTCAGTACTTCCTATCATCCCCAAATTGATGGACAAACTAAAGCAGTCAACAAATGTCCGGAGACCTACCTCAAGTGTTTCACTTCAGAAAAGCAACATCTATGGGTATAGTGGTTACCTCTAGCCGAATGGTGGTATAATACAAACTATCATGCCACCACCAAGATGACTCCATATGAAGTAGTTTATGGTCAACTCCCCCCTTCACCTACTTCTCATATCCCTGGATGCTCTAAGGTACAAGTAGTGGATCAACTCCTATAGAACCATGCAACCATGCTCATCCACCTCAAAGATAATCTCCATCAAGCTCAGAATCACATGAAGCAACAGGGAGACCAACATCATTCAGAGTGCACATTTCAAGAAGGGGATCAGGTATTCTTGAGGCTGCAACCATACAAGCAAACATCACTCAAAGACAAGGGTCATCATAAATTATCTCCAAAATTCTACGAACCATATCAAATACTTGAGCGCATTGGAGAAGTAGCCTACAAGCTAGCCTTGCCACCCACTACAAAAATCCATCCTGTCTTCCATGTCTCATGCCTCAAAAAAGTGGTAGGGAACAATTGCATAATTCAAACCAATCTATTGGAATTGGATGAAGAAGGTTCAATCTAGCTCCAACCTAAACAGGTTCTTGACACGCGAGAACGGTACCTGCATGGCCGCACGATCAAGGAAGCCCTCATCAAGTGGAATGACACCTCTCCAGAAGATGCAACCTGGGAACGAGCCACTATTCTTCAGTAGTTCCTACAGCTTCAACCTTGAGGACAAGGTTGTTTTTATGGGGGAGGGCATGTTAGGGTCCAGCTCTAGCCCCCTTATTTATGTAATAGGATTGTGTCTTATTCTGTAATTGAGCACTGCTCTATTGGAGGTTTCCCCCTCGAAGAGGCAAGTGAACATTACTTTCATATCTAAATAATAAAATACATGTTGTTATTTCTCATTTTGTTGTGTGTTCTGGGTTGTATTTCTTCGCATATTTGGTATCCTGACATCTTCTCGCAGGTCAAGAGCATAACACTTCATATTGTAATAAAATGGCTTAGCAAAGCAATTTTTAGTGCAATTACATGGATTTATTCATGTGTTTGATTTTCATGGTTTTTATCTCTATGTTTTCTTTGTTATTTACTATAAATATTCCCTAGGAACCTTATAGTGGTATCATAGCATGATCTTGGCTAGCTGTGGGAAGGCTAGCAAGATCATGGAGGAGTTAATTGCTGAGGTAGAACCAACAAATTCTAGAGGGGATGCAACAGTTGATACATAACCAACACAGAAGCTAAGTACATACACTCGCATGCCAGCAGTACAACACCCACATGTATGGTCAGTCTGGCCATCCTACCATGCCTCATTCCTTGGATGAACAGGAGAAGGAGAAGTATAGTTCATGGGTTGGACCATCATGTAGAGGTGGGTAGTTAGAGGATGAGACCCGGAGGCGATTTTGCTAGCGAAGACCTAGTTTTAGACATCAAGAGACTGATGAGTAAGTCGAACATGAGGTTGAGGCCACACAAGGTTGTAAGGAGCACGTAGATACACATAGTGTGACATAGGAGCCACCCTTGTGGGAGTTTCCTTTGGTAGACTTGATTGACACATTGGTGGAGACAGTTGGGCACACACCCATGGGACCATCCATTGACGAGGTGTCAATAGGCACAGAGGTACCCAAATCTGTAACCGAGTTCCTAGATGATAGCTACATACAACAGCATGGAGAGCATCTTGAGAAGCGTGAGCTAGATGAGGATGTTATGCTTGAGGAGGTATATGTGGTGGGGTAGCTCAAGACTTTGGTTGAGTCCATGATGGAGGAGGATGGGAAGTCATCTTTTGGGTTTTCCATCAGCATGGAGCATATAGATGCACAAGAAGATAGTAGAGTTGCAGTACTTCCATACAGTAGCTCTCTTTGGGCTTACGTAGATGAGGTCTGCAATACTGTTAGGCTACCTCTGCACGTTGGAGGGAGAGTGCCTAAGTTACATAGACAGATTGTATATGTTGATCGGGCCAGTGGGGCAAGGTGACATGAGTTGCATAGGGTGTAACACTCGCGTGATGGACTTGCTACGTATTTGGGGACCCTTGCATTTGATCCCTCTCATGGGGTTAGGTGGCATGAGTTATTTAGTTGGTACCTAATAGGGCTGACTAGGTTTTTGAATACATCCATGGTCGGGAGCATAGTTCAGCAGGGGTTGTTTTTTTCCAGAGGGGCTTAAGGGTTGGATCGCCATTGGGACCCAGGTGGGACTCCCCACCACTCCGTGGATTGGGTCAGTCAGGGTAGTAGCAAGATGGTGGATCCAATGATTGGAATCACCCCCATTTTCATATTCCCACTGGAGTTTTGGGCAACACCCATGATAGGTCGAGCTGACAGACGAGTAGGAAGACTCCATGAGTTGTCTTGGCATGTTGGTCGTGTGTGGGGGGATAAGATGATCAATGTACCTTGGCAGGAGGTTGTCAGAGGTGGTGGCATCGACAAGCCACTAGATAGTTCCTTATATGGAGAGGAGGATTTCCCATGTATATATGGGGCACAGTGGTCACAGAGGAGTAGCACCTTAGGGACACCCCCATAGGTACATGGGGATATTCGAATGTTAGATATATTAGGGAGGATCAGGAGGGGAGATCCACTTATCCGAGATTATGGAGATCCATTCATCGGAGGACCTAGTGATGTGACTATGGAGGTGATAATGTCAGTGAGGTGCAGACCGAAGCGTACTATCACACCTTTAGGCCATGACACCCAGGGATGCGTAGGAGAATCCAACGTTGAGTAGTGGTTAGCAGGTGGACATGGAGGTGCATTGTGGTGTGTCGTAGTGTGTTGGATTGTGTTGTGGAGTAGGAGGAGAAGCTCACATCGCATTGAGTACAGGGATACTTGGTGGTATGTAGCGACATATGGTGCGACACAATGAGCTCTTGGAGTGTGCCTCCAAGGATACTTATGGGCATGGACATTATATTTACCATCAAGAGCAGCTCACCCTAGACCGATGGGGACGTTGTTGAGCATCTAGGGACAACATGTTCAGTGGAGATAGGTCTTCAATTGGGTTATCAACAAATCCGAGGTGAAAAGAGGGATGTCCATAGGATTACTCTTCAGTATCCCAACGGACTCTTGGTCATATCCATGGGAGCTTAACCACCTATCACACTCTAGTATTGCTTACAGTCACAGGGCACTTGGTTGTTGCCTTTTGATGCTCTCAGTACAAGCAATAGGACATGGGAGGCTCACTCTAGGCAAATGGATGAGACACAATGTGTCATGGGCAAGAGGAAGACTCTCCAGTTGAAACATTTGGCGGTTGCATGAGCCAACAGATACAGGTTTAGGGATGGCATGGTTTACTACCGAGATAGCATATGTTCCACCCCTGGGCTCACACTTGGGGGGGGGGTTGATTGCGAGGGAGTTGCATGATGCACTTTCAGCAAGAAAATCGGAGGCATTACATGATCATGAGGTGCAGTGGACGGTAGACCTCGTCTACAGGCAGATGTTTGGACTCCAAGCAGTATTGGGGCATCCAGGCAGTATCGGGGTGCACTTTCAGGAGGTAGGATCACAAATTTCATGATGTCGTATGGCAGGCACAGGGCAATTTTGAGTTCACCTGTTTGATTCACGACATGCAGAGTCTATACAATGATTACATACAGGGAGAAAATATATGGAACAGGAGGGTTACAATAGTCATCAAGACTATGTTGTAGCAAATCTTGTTATGTGATTCAGGGATTCAGTTAGTTGATAGGTCACTCCACTTTGTGATGATCAAAGACATGGCAGAGGGTGATTTAGTTCACCTTGGATTTAACACATGGGGGATCACTGAGACCTCCACTGTATGGCGAGGCAGAGTTATCCCGCTGTCATTTAGGATCGAGATTGGAAGTGGATGGGTAGACATTGGCATCATGGAGATGCCTAGACAGGATGAGCTTGGCCTTCACATATTTTTCGTCGTCAGGTCCCAGGAGAGGAGGGTACATTCTGGTCAGGATAGGGAGTATCTCATAGTCAAAGTGGCACAACGCAATATGGTGGCACCCTTCTAAGACTAGAAGGGGACCTGATCATCACAATACTTCACATCTCAATAACCTTTATGGATGAGCTGGCTACTACATGGGGAGACCATTCAGATCTTCCATTGGGATTTAATGATTCATTGATGACGTGGGTAACTTCATTAGCATGGAAGGTTGGTCACTAGGATGATATCTGGAGAAGCTCATGTGAGCGAGACTTTATCTCCACAGGGAATGGGTGGTATCTTCAAGAGTTTACTCTTGGAGTGTATGAGATGACTACTTGTTAGGGTCGCTTCGTGAGGGGTTGGACATGGTGCCACATTATCATGATTCCCTACTCATTGATGGTATGCAGAGGACTTTTCGTACTTATACCTGGTAGGGTAGTGAATGGAGCAAGGGGAGCTTCATGTTGGACAGGATGGCTTGGGATCTTGGTATTGAGGGATTCCTTCATGGAAAGACAATGCAGAGGTTAGGGACGATTCAGTGGTGCATCTGGGACCCTGACATATTTTGCAGTGACAGTGGGGATCAATAACTAGAGAGCGTGCTTGTTCAGACATTGCTTGAGGACAAGCAATTTTTGGCGGGAGGACTGTGATATCCCCGATTTTGATTTATTTTTTTTATTTAACAAGATTAACTAAGTTTATTGGGGAAGTGATAAACACAGCACACTTTTGTAATTTGAGCATTGGAGACATTTTTGGTACATGGGACTTAGGGGAAATCAAAAACTTCAATATTAATGGAATACAGGGGGCCACCCCTCATTGAATACGCAACCCTTGGAGGAAGAATCAATTTTATGGAGAGGATTTCGAAATATTTGGATGACAGACCTACAAGGAAAGGTGAGGCAACAATTATAAATAGAGTAATGAAGGCAGCATTGGGCGCCTTTTGATAATTTGACATTTACACATTGTTGCTCTAGTTGTTCAGCTGAGTCACAAGTGTTGTTTAGAACTAGAGGTTTCCAAGGGGAAATCTCACCCTCTTTTTCGGTGGACCATGAGTGCCACCCTAGGGAGGTATTGTCAAGACATTGTGGAGACTTGGGGGACTAGTCTCAATTGGTATGACTTGCCTTAGCTGCAACTTGGACGTAGAAGAAGAACCACATTGTTCTTGGGTGAAGTGGGGTACTGAAATTAGAGGCTATACCATTACTGGGCAATTCCTTGTCCAAATTGCAGGTGAAGGAAGAGAATTTACGGGAGTTGAGAGTGCCCTTCTCAGTAAGACATATTTCTTTGGTTGGGCTTGCGTAGACTTTTCCTAGGACTGCACAGTCATTGGTGGAGTTGATTGTGGGGAGGCTTGAGAGAAGGATTTAGGAGCTAAGATGTCTGGATTTCATTTGGAGGGCCTGTTAGCTCTGCTATAGCTATGGTCTTTTGAAGGTCGACTATAAGCTTGGTCAAGTTGACTACACCGAAAAGAAAGTCCACAACGAGCATCCTCATTCTTTTCCTTCACCCCCGCTGCCTTCGTTTCTCCCTTAATACCCAGCATAACCCCTGTTTCTCCAAGCCCCAAGCATAAGGTTTAAAACCCCATAGCACTGCATCCACATGACCTCACCCCTCTGCAACCCCCCATCGCCTTTTAATTATGGTCGTCGATCGCTGCACCCCGATCCAACGGTTCCCTTTCACATCCGATGAAAAACTTGCTCGATTGATTCCCTATCGTCCGATCACCCCCATCACGATCAGACGGCGTCCGCTCTCCCCACGCCTACGAAATAACGTCGCGTTAATGTGCGATGAAGGGTGGTTTTCCCCTCCCCTCCACTGCCACGCATCATCCTTTAAATGGTATCACGTGCCACCACAGTTTACCACGAAGCTCCCCAATGCGGTGCGATCAATACCGCTTACCACCCGTCTGCGTCTGCCAACATTCGTATGCTTCCGCTGCCCGACGACCGTTGGATCTGCCCGCGCCCGATCCAATGGCCCCGATCATCCTACTCCTACCTCCTCTCGATACCCTCCGCCGAGTGATCCCCATCGTCTGCCCTCTCGATCCAATGGTTGATTTTCCTTCTTCGTCTTGCTCGTACACTCTCCATGCAGTCCACTCACCTTGACCATTTCGAGCACCCGAAGGACGAAGACAACCGTCTATCAGCACTCGATGCATTTTCTCCTCGACAACGCATTCAACGGGTAGTATGGCCAAGAAGAAAAAGGGATAGAGCTCGGGTAGAGAACTTCATTTAACGGACATTCTACCTGCCCGAGAGGACAGTGGAACATAGGAAAATATCACATTCATCCACTACAGCAAGCAATCGCACCAGAAACTCCATCAGGCAGTTAAAGTGGTTGGTAGTCAATTACGACCACTCCATACTTAGAATGGCCGAGTGCCTTGTACTCAAACTCTATATATACCCAGAAATAAGAGGTAATCAGGGTTGATGGTTGTTGTTTTGATGTAAGGTTAAAATTCTGGAGACTATAACTGCTTTGATACTTGCAGAATCTCATCTTCATTTTCAGCTACTACAAGCTTCTTTTGTTGTTAATTGCTCACTTTCCATTTCTATTCTGTTCCAGGTTGTGCCTGATATGATATTTCTCTGAACTCTTGATGTTTGGCATCAGAGAAGCTGTCATCCTATCTTTATGTTAAAGTCTTGTATGTATCAATGAATGAGTTATTCAAGTTTCTTTTCACCTAGAGACAGAGAGCTGTCATCCTGTCTGTACACTAGGAAATTACATTTGTAGACCTCTTTACTAGTTGCAGCCGGCCATCACAAGGTCTTGTGCATCTGCTGATGTGGTCAGTGTTCTCCATATTCACCCAATCCTTAAACTGTGAGTAATTGGTGGTCTAAATCCTTGTAGTTTGGGGGTGTTCATGCATGTCTAGAGTCAAGCAAAGTAGAAGTGGTTATCTGGCTTGAACAAGCATCATTCCTTCCATTCATCCATTTGCAACAATAAGTTTAATTTGTAATGTTCTCGAGCATCTCCGAGCTACAACCTAGGAGAGTTTCTTGGGGTGATAACATTAATTGGCGTCGTTGCCAGGGAGAGGAGATTGAAGCTCAGCTATCCTAGGAGAACGACATAGTTCCAGCTTTGATGATAGACAAAGTCTGGACACATTTCTAGTTGTAATCATCTATCTAGCGACTCTACTGGAGAACCAACCTTTGGCGACTCCACATTACAGTTTTGGCTCAGTTTGTGAGACATACTTGGAGAAATCCTCAGAAACCACCAGCTGATCTAGTGCCTGACCTTGAGAATATTGTTAAGCAAAAGAAAGCATCATTGAGAGGAGCATCAGGATCAGGTAAGCCCAAGAAATCTTTTGAATCTCTGCAAGAAAGACTTATAGCTGAACATGTACAATTTGAAGATATATAGCCTAACGTTGTTAGTGAAGAAATACCTTCAGAGATTCATAAAGCTCCTTTTTCATTTAGTTCCCCTTTGGATCTCAGTCCAAATAAAGCTTCCCATACAGTCCATCGTTTTCCTTCATTTCAGTCATCTATTCCATTGTTTCCTACCACTCAATCTACCAGTATCCTTCCACCTACCCCAGTCATGGCAGGGCAGCAAGCACCCACAAAGATGGAAAGAATCAGAGCTGCTAGGTATGGACCCTTGGTCTTGCTTGTTCCTTTGAATGCCATGCCTGTAGGAGAATACCAGAAATACATGCCTAAGTTCACTGGTACAGAGGGAGTAACAACTAAAGAACACCTTGAGTCTTTTTATAGTTATGCTGATAACCTAGACATCAGTGAAGATGACGTGTGGATGAGAGTTTTTGTTCAGAGCCTTGATGGAGAGGCTAGAAAGTGGTTCAGAGAATTGACCCCTAGGTCTATAGCATATATTGAAGCCTTAGATGATGTTTTTTTCTAAAGCACTGGGGAGATAAAAAGGACTTGCTGTATTATCATACTGAGTTTGGTAACCTCAAGAGAGAGAATGGGGAATTCTTCCCTGATTTTAATAAAATATTTAATCGTATGTATAGTAAGATACCAGCTGAAGTAAAGCCTACCCCCACCTCTGCCAAACTCACCTATGCTAATGCTTTTAACTCTGATTTCTGCCTACTATTGAGAGAAAGAAGGTGTGCCACTCTAG
>APFE031385522.1:0-15661 GCA_000404065.3 Pinus taeda
GGATATTTTTCTTTATTATCCATGCATACAGTCTCTTCAGAAGATTCAGGGACTGTCTTCTTTCCAAAGGCTTTTTCCCTTTCAGCAAACTTTTTCACAAGAGATTCAAAGGTTATATCCCTAAGATTTCCATTTGCTTGCAAAGACTCAAGATAATTGGAGTATGTAGGATATAGTGCCTTGAGAAAAGCAATAAGAGATATATCTAGCTGAACTTTAGTGGAATCGATATCATGCACTATAGATTTTATTTCAGATGCAAGAGCAAGAGGGTCATTATTTTGCAGTTCAAGAGTGAAGAGTTTGATCATAAGTTGCACAACTTCAAGTGCAGAATGTGAGTCATAGAGCTCTTTCAGTTTTTGTAAAGCTTCAAAGGCAGTTGTACATGTTGTAAGGTGACGACTTACCTCCTTATTTACAGAAGCTGCTATTAATGCATACGCTTTGCTGTTCTTGTTTTCCCAGATGGCAAGCTCTTTGTCTGATGTGGGCTTTTCTGGGTCATTGTCTCCTTCTCCGACACACACTCCTTTCCACAGCTCATTGAAAATGAGGGTGTGCTGTACCATTCGGGACCAGTCAGGATAGTTCTCTTTGCCAGTGAGAACTATTCCTATCATAGAGATGATTGAATGCATTTTGTAAAGGTTATTTCTGCTGATATAAAAACTTCTGCTGATATATACTTCTGAAAACAATACTCTTAAAAAAAACTTCCGCTGCTTTTTAAAAATGATTTGCTATGGAGAAAAAATCATTAAAATTCTGCTCACCATATATATCTCAGCATATATATATCTGCTTTAAAAATGATTAAAATTCTGCTACTTATATCTCCACATATATATTTCTGCTTTTAAAATGATTTTTATATGGAAAAAAAAATCATTTAAAATCAGCCTTACACCATAGCGCTACCATAAAGAATCATTTAACATATGCTTTATACCATAATTCCAAAATTGACTCTTATTCAGAACTCATATGGAAATACTAATACTGAGCAATCAATCTGCTATTAAAACCTTTGATCTTTGATATGTTACCCGCCTCTCATTTCAGCAACCCATTTTAAGAAGTCTCGTAGTTCAAAACAAATCACTTAAAATTGTTTCAAGTTCTGGAAACGGACAGGCAAGGTGCTTAAGATTCATTCTAAAATCTGCCAAGTTAGATTCATCCAGCTTAAATCATGAAGAACAACAGATTTCAGTGCAAATAGAAGAAAAGCATTGTAACAGTTCGTCTCAGCCTATCTACCAATTGGATGTGTCTATCGGACCATGGTCTGTGTGGCAATTTGGAACATTTGTAATGATGATGAGCCAAGTTCAAAATCTGGCACGCCGACACCCCAAAGCTAGACTGACTGTCAGGCAGATTTTGAATGGAATAACTCACCCTCTTCAGTCAAAGAAAAGGGGATTGTTTTACTTGGAATCCGTCGCTAGCTTCACGATATGCTCTTCGACCTCCCTATCACACTCTAGTGTAGACAGTATAACGCTCTTCGACCTCCCTCACAGGCCGGTGCAAGAGCCTCTCAGGCGGATATAAACAGTCAAAAATAGGCAGACGGGAGCCTCTCTAATAAAAAACTGTGCAAACGGTTCTTCGACTTTAACCATTAAAAAAAAGCAGTGCGTTACCTCTTGGATTGGTAATGTAAGAGGGACAACGGCGTTACGTCTTCAGATGGTCATAAGAAACCCAACAGATATGCAGTCTTCAGTCATACGTTTCAATGAAGGCAGCGGCAGGCCTTTCAATGAAGGCAGTCTACAGTCTTCAGTTATGTCAGAGACTGAGCAGTCAGGAGTTACAATTATTCTGGGACCTGTGCTCTGATACCATGTCAGGCCAGGGTAACTCCAGGCTTAATGAGCGAGAGAAAACTGAGATATTATTCATTAGGTAATCTACATATATATATACAAATAAAACGGATCAGTTCATCTTCTGGATGACTGTCCGGTTCACCCATCCGTTTCGGATTAGGTGTCAACAAACCCATTGAGCAAATGTTGAGCAAAGACTCTTTGCTCAACATTCCATACATAATTTTGAAATTACAATAGTGCTTTAAACCTTGAAAATTGAAAATTCAGCTGTTGCCGTACTTTTAACCACGAAGACAACTAGGCAAGGCAAGCATACTACTGTCTACACCTCATAGCATGATTACTAATAAGAAAGAAGGTAGAAAGTCCAAAAGTCTTTTGTCTTGACCTCCATAATATCTTTTCCAAGCAATGCTCGGGATCAACATAAATTCCACAATCAAGGGAATGATTGAACACAAAATTAGGTGCTGAACTAGAATCATATTGAGAAACCATTACTAAAAAGGCAGATTTCTTCTACTGTTAAGAAATATCTGTAGCGTCCTCACCATGGGAAAAATCCTTCATGATACAAAAACACTTATTTATTCCGTATAGGTATTTCAGCTTCAAACCTGGAACAATGGACAAGGAAAATAAGTATTCCATGCACTAAACTTTGCTTTTTATCATATATTCAACCAATTGAAAGAAGGCATATCTTCATTAATTTCCAGAGCCTCAAGGATTACTTTGTATCAGATCTTCATTTGATTCTCCTTTACAATCAAGGGAAGTAGCAAACATACTAAACCCAACGTCCTCATCATGCTCATCTTTCCCTAAAGCATACTATAGACTTGGAATCATCTTCAAAATAATCATCATCCTCATGAATGAACTCCCAATAATATATGAATTCTTCCTAGAAATACCATAATGACTCAATACTACTTGTAGTAATTGTCTATATCATTTATGTGCATCCCTATTTAGGTACATCAAAATCAACTTCATCAACACATCTTCATGGAGAACATCAAAATGATCAACAAATTTATCAAATGCTCCAAGATGTCCCTAAACTGAAATATTCGTATAACCTTGAATCTTCGGAATATAGCTATTATGCCAACTTCCACTAGGGAGTGGATTAGGGTATTTGGGTATAAGAGTGAAGTCCAATGGGGCATATGATCCAGTCAACCCTTTTGCTTGCACCAATGTTCCAACTTATCAGATCCTTTAAATTGGACTTGTTAGAGGAGATCTAGAATCTTGTTCATCCACGTGCCTTTACTGTTGAATATCTTCTTCTACACATCGCTTGTAGTGGGCACTATGCTTAATGACCAAGTCTTTGCTCCTTGACAAGGTTCCCAAAATTGTTAATACTTGTAATGATTCTTTGGGGAAGTTTGCCCCAAGGGGGCCTGAGAACATCTAGATTTTCATTCCATGTCACCACCAACAAATCTCTTGCTTTGGAGTTAGTGCATGCTAACCTCGGGGGAGGGGGGGGCATCCCCAGTCAGATTCTCAAATCTGCATGTCGAACTTAAAAAATCAGCAAACTAATTGTTGTAAAATTTAACCATCTAATCTCTTTTTGTGTGATTGGTGCAAAGTCTAGATGGGCAATGGAGAAAGGTGGAAAGAAAAAAATTAGCAAGGTGATCCTAAATCTAATCTTGTTGATTTAAAATCCCTAAAATCTAAATCAACCAATCAAAGGGAGTAGTTCGCCTTGAGTGAATTCTCAATAGCTATGGTTCTAAAGAAACCAGTCAAAACTTTCTTCTATTAATCAAAGTTGTCAAAAAACATAGTTTTGATACGATTTTATGTTAGCTTTCCCTGTTTCTAGATTGTGTTCTCCTTGAACGTAGATGTATGTAGTAGATTCAACATCATGTAATATACCCTATGGATTAATTGCCTATGGAAGGATGAAGCAGCCTATCCAACATTGTAGGCTATAGTCTTGATAAAGACGGAAAACCCAATTATATAATGTTTGGGGTAACATTGGGTAAATTTTGGGTCAGTTGGGGGCAAAAAGCCCAAATTGGGGGTTGCACTTGCAGCCCCTCACATGAGAGTGAACCCCATGAGAAAATCTATAAATAAAGGGGAGTTGGAATCATTTTGGATCATCGGTTTGGAATTGAATGGTCTCTCTTTTCTTGAGTTAGAGGCTCTGAGGGTTTATAGACCCTTATTTCGATTAGTTTCGGTGGATGTGAACCCACCCTGTGTTAGGTCCCTATAATACTAGTGTATTCCCTTATTATTATTGTCGTTGCAGCCCCTTATTGTTATTGTTGTGCCCATGTTGTCTCCATATTGTTATTATTGTGCCCCATAGAAGCTCACTATTGTTATTGTTGTGCCCTTACATTATTATTGTTATGTCGACTCTGATTATATTGTGACCCCTTAGACTCCTACATATATAAAGGGGTTCTTGTCATTTGTATCATCCAAGAGTTGTTCATTTTGTTGAAGTTTCTAAGTCTACTAGTTAGAAACCCTCCATGCACTTTATCTGATTTATTCCTCCTTGTTATTTTACTTAACAAGTTATTTACAATGTAAATGCTGAAAATAAACATTAGTGCATACTCAACATATTACAGATCACGGACTAAAAGAAACAAAAACAAACACACCATATGACACCATTATTTTTGGACTAATGTCCCCGGAAAAACCCAATGTGGGAAAATTGGTGCAACTATCTGAGGGTTTTCTTATTAAGCAATATCAGAGTACAATCTGGGTGCCGAAACTGGCCTAGCCAACAGAGAATTTTCTTGTCAGTAATACCTTTCAATTTTTGACAAATCTCTTGGTTGAAACCCCGGATAATCCTTCCAGCGGCTACTCAGCACCAATCTGGCCTAGAAACCCCAACGTCAACCTCTCTTTGGATTGTGTCAGCCCCTCTTTGCCTCACGCTAGCCCTGTGTCACCCCGGATGGGTCTGCGTTAGCCCTGAGATGCCCTGCGTAGAGCCTCTTTGAGGCTCTACGCAACTCTCGGCTGCCTCTACGTGGCCCTGTGTGAGCCCTCGCTGGCTTTGCGTCACTCTCCTTGGATACTGCGCTGCTCTATCGACACTATCTCTGCCTATCTGTCTCTCTGTACTCAAATGCCCCTCAGCTGCATCTTCCGATCACTAATTCTATCTCTTAGCAAACCCCGCTCCAGAGAATAGAATGACTGATCACTCTAGTGTGCTCTCCAAGTGACCCTCAAGCCTCCTCTTATACTTTTCCTGTTGACAATTCAACGGCCGAGATTAAGTCCCTAATCAACGACTAAGATTAGATTTGGCTTGATCCATGTCTTTTGGATCACTCTAACACATATTCATATTAATAATCATTAATATTTTATTTTCCCTAAGTTTAAACTTAGGGACTCCATTAAAAATATTAATTATTTTAATATCTCCTTATTTGTTTAGAATTTGCCCATACCCTTTCTGGGTATTGGAGATCTCATGTGCCCCAACCTCTCCACCAAATGTCGTGGCTAGAGCACATTTGATGCTACCCCAAATCAACACTCCCTCTTAGCGAGGACAGTGCTCTAGCAATACTCTTCATTGAGTATTGCTTTGATCATCCGACATCGGTACCTGTGCTGATGCTAGGCCTTCCTTCCCAACATCCTCTACACTGCTGCCTCCTGTATTGTTGCCCATGGCTCTGTCACTAGCGCTGCTGCATCTGTACGACAGATCCCTCTACATCCGTGCTACTGCTGGTCCTTTCTCCCAGCACTGCATTCGCACTGCACCTCCTCTCATCATGCTGCATTGTGCTACCCGCTGCTGCACTGCAACTCTGTTATTGAGAAGTAAGTAACTGATCTCACCACTGACCTCCCTGTTGGGTTAGAAACACCCACTGATGCTGAAGCTCCCTCTATCGCTGACAAGTGCTCCCTTTCTGACCTCTGCGCTGTTGCAACAACTCTCCTACATCTCGCATCGTTGCACACCTCGCTGTGCCGTCCTGCACTGCTGTAACACTCCTGTGCCTCTCGCATTGTTGTAGCCTGTTAGCTCTGCGCTGTCTCGCGACTCCTGCACTGTAGCTCCCTCTGCCGCTCCATCCGCATCCGTCTCTACCCACCCAGCCAGTCTTGCTACTCCTCATCGGGGCTCCCATAGCAAGGTCTAATCCAAGACGCTGGGTACCTCGAGGATCCTGCCCCTCATCGCCTATAGTCCGCCTAACTACAGTTCGATGTCTCCCCACTTCCACTCAAGTGGTGCGTGTGCACTCATGGCACAATCATCGTCTGTCAAAACTTCCTTCTCTGCCCGTGCTGGCGCTGCCTTAGTCTTGGAAGATTCTCCCTTACTCCTCTTCCTTGGACACTGGGTCGCATAATGACCCAGCTCCCCACAGTGGAAGCACTTGATTTTGGAGAGATCTTTCATCTTCTGTTTCTCCTGCTTTCCCTCAGATGCTAGGGTGACATCTTCCTCCTCTTGATTGACTTTAATCCCCTTGTTGCTGCTACCCGTCTTCGACTGTTGTTTGATCTCTTCCTGGCGAAGAGCTACCCACATCTTGTCCCAAGGTGGAAGTGTCCCTCTGCCTAGGATACTCTGGACAAACACTTCCCAATCTTCTGAGACAACATTCAGGGCTGTCCTCACCATAAGCTCTTGATCTGGTGTCGCTCCTATAGCAGTCAACTGGCCTCGGATCTCATTCAGTCCTCCGAGAAAGGTGTCAATCGATTGATCCTTCTTCATCTGATACGACATCATCTGGTTCTCGAGCAACATTTTTCTTTGCACAGAAGGATGTTGGTACATGTTCTTGAGAGCCTCCCACATCTCAACTGCCGTTTCCTTCTCGGCTATATGTGGTACCACATGATCCTTGACCCCGTCAAGGATAATGTACTTGGCCCTCGCCATCGCCTCTTCGTACCTTTCATTTTCATTGGGGTCGACTAGGACAGCGATAACCTTCAAGGGGAAGTTCTTGACACGATTCCTGTCAAGCACTGATAAGATTCTAGCCTTCCAGACTGTGAAGTTCAATGCTTTGTCCAACCTATCCTAGTATCTTACTCCGTGTAGTGCCATGACGCTCCTCTACTTCCCGCCTGGAAGTTCTCTGTTCGACTCCTGCTGAGTATACTTCCCGCTTGGAAGTTCTCTGTTCAACTCCTGCTGAGTCTACTTCCCGCCTGGAAGTTCTCTATTCGACTCCTGCTGAGTCTACTTCCCGTCTGGAAGTTCTCTGTTCGACTCTTGCTGAGTCTACTTCTCGTCTGGAAGTTCTCTGTTCGACTCCTGCTGAGTCTACTTCCCGTTGGAAGTTTTTTGTTTGACTCCGGCTGAGTCTCTCTACTTCTCGTCTAGAAGTTCTCAGTTCAACTCCTGCTGAGTCTCTCTACTTCTCGTCTGGAAGTTCTCGGTTCGACTCCTGCTGAGTCTCTCCACTTCCCGTCTGGAAGTTCTCGGTTCGACTCCTACTGAGTCTCTCTACTTCCCATCTAGAAGTTCTCTTTTGGACTCCCTCTGAGTCCCGATTTCCCTCCTGGAAATCCTTCTACGGCTGTCGAGATGCCCCCAACTTTGAGCGCCTTGTGCAACTGCACCACTGATCCAGGTTTCTCGGCTAGAAACCCTCGGTAGCGGCTCCTCTGGCCTTGCTCTGTCAGGTACTATTCTGACTACAGTATCTCACCAGCTCCACTCTGCAATATTCCCAGAGCCTTCTAAACCCCAGCAACCTGAAGGTGAGAGCTCCCAGGCTTTGCACAATCCCGACACCAACAACCTGGCCTCCTCAGCCAATTGCGTCAGCCTTCCCAGCTATTGCGTGGCTCTGTGTGAGGCTCCCTTTGCCTTCCTTAGCTTCTGCGCTCCCTCTTCTCGGCTCAACTTTGATGATGCATGCATTGCGTCACCCTTCCCTTGTTGCTGCTCTGCTAGAAACAACTTCTGTCAACTCGGGACAACTGTTTTCTGCTGCTATCACTCGGCTCGGCTCATGTCCTTAGTCCTCCTGTGATCTGCAATTACACTCTGATACCATGTTGAAGTTTCTAAGTCTACCAATTAGAAACCCTCCATGCACTTTCTTTGATTTATTCCTACCTACTTGTTATTTTACTTAACAAGTTATTTACAATGTAAACACTGAAAATAAACACTAGTGCATGCTCAACATATTACATATCAACGACTAAAAGAAACAGAAACAAACACACCATATGACACCATTATTTTTGGACTAATGTCCCCGAAAAAACACAACGTGGGAAAACCGGTGCAACCATATGAGGGTTTTCTTATTAAGCAATATCAAAGTACAATCTGGATGCCGAAACTGTCCTACCCAACAGAGAATTTCCTTGGCAGTAATACCTCTCAGTTTTTGACAAATCTCTTCGCTGAAACCTTGGATAATCCTTCCGGCAGCTACTGAGCACCAATTTGCCCTAGAAACCCCAACGTCAGCCTCTCTCTGGACTGCGTCAGCCCCTCTCTACCTCACGCTGGCCCTGCGTCACACCGAATTGGTCTGCGTCAGCCCTGGGATGCCCTGCGTCACCCCTCTGGCCCTCTGCGTCAGCAACGCTGGCATCTCGGAGGCTCTGTGCAGCTCTCGACTGCCTCTGCGTGGCCCTATGTGAGCCCTCGTTGGCTCTACGTCACTCTCCTTGGCTATTGTGTTGCTCTCCCGACACTATCTCTACCTCTCTGTCTCTCTGTACTCAAATGCTCCTCAGCTGCATCTCTCGATCACTAATTCTATCTCTCTTAGCAAATCCCGCTCTAGAGAATAGAATGACTAATCATCTGGTGTGCTCTCCAAGTGACCCTCAATCCTCCTCCTTATACTTTTCCTATTGACAATTCAACAATCGAGATTAAGTTCCTAATCAACGACTAAGATTAGATTTGGCTGGATCCATGTCTTTTGGACCACTCTAACACAGAGTCATATTAATACTCATTAATATTTTATTTTCCCTAAGTTTAGACTTAGGGACTCCATTAAAAATATTAATTATTTTAATATCTCATTTTCTATTTAGAATTTGCCCAAACCCTTTCTGGGTATTGGAGATCTCATGTGCCCCAAGCTCTCCACCAAATGTCGTGGCTAGAGCATCTCCAATGCTACCCCAAATCAACACATTTGTGTAGTGTAAAGGAGGTTGCCTCCTCGAAGAGACTGATTTTGAAGTCGTTGATCTATCTTTTCTTCTATTTTGTTAGTTGGTTGCATGATATTTGGTATCAAAGCTTTGGATTCTAGGGTTTCGCTGCTTCAAACAGGTCATCGTGGCATTTTCGCTATAACTTTTTTTCTACGAAGTTTCATAAGCTGAAATTAAAACCCATTTGAGCTGAAATCTTGATGAACCTCGGGTATGAATATAAGATCTTGTCTTGCTATATTTGTGGAAATATGATCCAAAGAAGCTAGGGTTTTTGCAGGCTACCGAATTATATCTCAAACAAGTGACCTGGGGAAAATCGTCATAACTTTATCTCTGAGCATTAGATTGAAATTTCATAAAAAGGTACAGAAAGAAGATAGACTGTAGTTTTCTGTGTATCGTTTCCAGGTCCAAAGGTCGAAACAGTGACACATGACACTCCGTATTCGCTCTACTGAGCTAGTCTATAATCAGGTCATCGTGGGAGATTTGGAATAACTCTTTCTTGGAGAATCCAACAATATTGCCAGAACTTGACAAGGAAGGAAAAATCATATTGGAACCTGACGCAGTCACTGAAACAAGAACTCAACAGCTACGAAATCAATCAATTTCAGAGTATCTCATAAAGTGGAAGAACTTACCCATTGAAAATTCCACATGGGAGGATGAAAATTTTATACAAAAGCATCCTGAACTACTCAAGCGTTGAGAACAACACTTTTTTGAAGGAGGGGCATGTTAGGTCCCTATAATACTAATGTATTCCCTTATTATTATTGTCATTGTAGCCCCTCATTGTTATTGTTGTGCCTTTACATTATTATTTTTATGTCGACTCTGATTATATTGTGACCCCTTAGACTCCTATATATAGAAGGGAGGCCTTCTCATTTGTATCATCCAAAAATTGTTCATTTGTGTAATGTAAAGGAGGTTTCCCCCTCGAAGAGGCTGATTTTGAAGTTGTTGATCTATTCTTTCTTCTATTTTGTTAGCTGATTGCATAACACCTTGGCTAATCTTCTCATCTAGTTTTGGTGGAGTTGATCCCACCTTACCTAGACCATTTTTCTTTGTTCAGGTAGAACATACCTACTTGAAGCAACTCAATACTATCCTAAGGGAGAAGTTTCTGTGGTGATGTTGAACAATAATCTCTGTCTCGAGTTAGTGAAGGATTATTTATGAAGGAACGCCTCTAAAATTAACCTAACACTGACATCTGAGGATTTTTGAGGCACAATGACTCGAGTATTAGGCTGCAGACCATAGGGCCATAGGACGAAAAATAATATCTATGGCGGCCGAAGAATAATTTTTGTGGTAGTCGAAGTATAATCTTTGTTGTAGATTCGCAATCAACTTTGTGGAGGGTGACCTAAGCTAACAAAGTACCTTTGGTTAAAGCGAATGACAGGAAGAAAGATCCAGACAACGAATGATTAGGAGACTAAGTTTGCATTGAACAACAAGTTAGTAGGGCATCGGTAGCATAGAGGAAATCTTAACTGTGATGTTAGTTGATTGAAATTTGTAGAGGACTAGTTGTCATTTGAAGATTGTGTTGATTTACAGTGCTAGGGTTAATTTGTGAATTGCAACTATATTGTTAGTATTGAAGAGATTGATATGGTTAGGGTGTAAAATCCCGAGCAGAGTGTACATGTGTATTTTTGTAGATCTACTATTCTATGGGTGCTCAACCCTAACTATTTGTGTTGTTTAAGAATCATAGTCAGGGTTGCGGGGGAGTTCCCCCCTAAATCCACTCTCGAAGCATGCTTCGTTCGGAAGCGGAATTGGAGCAAACTCGAGAGGGTGCTCCCTTAAAAAAAAAAACGCGCCCGGGTTTTTCAGGAGCAAACACCAGAGTAGTTGGGGAGTGGTCGCTCCTTGACCACTCCCTTTTGCTGTCGGAGCAAAATTTTTAAATTGGGAGTGGTCAGGGAGTGATTGCTCTCGACTTTGCTTGACTACTCCCGACTTAAAAAATTCGCTCCCCATGGGTGTAGGCCGTGACTACAAATTTTTTTGGAGGGAGGGGCCAAAAGAAATACAAGCCCGCCTCCCTTCCCACAAATGCACCATTTGCTTTGTGTTGAGAGCAAGGGAGAGCAAGGGAGGGCTTGAGAGGAAGATTGAAAGGAGGAAGGAAGTGAATGAGAGGGTTGCTTGGGAGCTTGAGGAGATTGAGGAGTTTGAAAGGGAGATTGGAGCTTGGGATTGTAGGCACCATTGGAGAGCCAAAGAGGTAGGGTCTAGACTTTAATCCCATTCTTTTTATTTTTCCATGTAGCAATAGCATTTGTGTTTTTTATATGTCCATTGTTGAATGAAAGATGTTCTCTTCTCTCTTTCCCATTCCCATTCCTCCTTCATTTTATTGTAGGAAAGAAACTATAAGTCCACCAAACATCATGGCTATATGGATTGGCATTCTCTTGATGTTGGTTCCTTTTTTTGTTATGATGGTGTTGGGGAGTAAAAGAAGAAGGGGTGATGAAGAGGATGAAGTAGTGGGTAGTGTTGTTGGATATGAAAACCCTGGAGAGGAGGAGTACTAAGAGGAAGAGGAGGAGGAGGATAATGCGAGTGGAGATGATGAGGGAAGAAACCAAAGTAGACCAAACCCCCTTGTGGAAATATGTTACTAGGCTTTTAGGAGGGAAAAAGGGTGGAACTAAATTTACATGCCTCCATTGCAAAAACACTTACACAGGTTCATACACGTGCCAGAAAGCATCTCTGTGGGAAAATGGCATGGGATGGAAATAAACAAATAGGAAACAAAACTTGTGGAAGTGTGTCACAAGTTCAAAGAGCCAAATACATAAGGGAATAGGAGGAAGCCCAATACAAAACTAAAAGATCAAAGGGTGATGTTGAACATGATGCCACTAGCCCACAATCACAAACTAAGAACTCCATAAGCATCTCGCCCATGGTACTGGGTATGGAGGCATAGGCACAGACATTCCTTTACGGCGTAGAAGCATATTAGAAATGCTTGATCAAGGGTGTAGGGATGACGTGGATGCAAATTTTTTTTGGTTTCTCTATTAGAAATGCTTGATTCACAGGCGATCCAACAATGACCTCAGCTCGAAATTGAGCCGTCCCTTGCTAGCTCTGCGTAGTCTTTGCTTTAGCTTATGCAGTCACTGCATCCTTCTAGCTTGGAATTGTGTCACCTCTCACTGTCTCGTCAGCTACTTTCTGGGAAATTGATTCTCCTAGCCTCTGGAACCTCTATCCAGCTTCTGGCATTGAGTCTCAACTTCTCCCAAACAAAACGGAAATCTTCTCTAGAGGGCTCTACACTGCCTCTGTGCTACCTCTTTGTGGCAATCACTGCCTCTTTGCAATTTACTCGCCGGAACTGGAAAATTTTCCTCTAACCTCACTATCTCTGCCCCTCTCTAACTACTTCAATCTCACTGAATCATTTTTGGCAACTGAATGTTGCTACTCTGGAGATCGATTTCCCAGCAAAATTGAATGCTCAATTGATTTGGTGTGTATTCTTCAAGATCCATCTTATAATCCTTCGTGGAGACTTCAACGACCACGATTATATCTTAATTGATGGCTAGGATTAACTAGAAATTGATCCTTGTACGTTTCTAGAACATTCCCACCATGACTTAATTAATTCTGATTAATTAGTCATATTCCGTAAGTTTAGACTTAGGAAATATTTAAAAAATGACTAATAATCTAATTAAGTCATCTCTAGGTGGAATTTCCAGAAACGATTTCTGGGTTTTGGAGATTTCATGTATTCTAGCCTCTCCACAAAATTTCATGGCTAGAACACATCCGATGCTACAAAAACTAACACTCCCTCTTAGCGAGGAATGTGTTATATGCTGCAATGCACTGAAACAACACCCTGTCTCTGCATCATCTCCTGTCACGCTGCTGATGTCTGACTGCTGCCGCCCACCAACCACTGCGCAACTCTGATATGTGTTGCATCTGTGCTGTATTTGACGCTGCTGAACTGTTGTCAACACTGCATCTACACTGCAACTCCCTCTCCATCTGCTGTTGTTGCAACTGCAACATCTGCAATTGAAAAGCATCCAAAATACTGAATCAACTGTGATGAGTATGATGCATTTGTTACCTGAGTCTTTGACTGTTGCTAGTATCTGCGCTGTCACTAAGGCATCTGCATTGCTACGGACTCTGCACTGTGCCAACTGCATTGCTGCCAACTCTGCACTGCGCTCCCTAGCATCTGACATGCAATTAGACCCTGCATTTGTCACTCTGGCATCAGATTGCATCCACTGCCACTGATCCATCTTGCTACTGAAATATTGTGGGCTCCCGTAGCAAGGCTCTGATTCAAGAGGTGGACCTCCTTAAGAATCCTGCCCATCTGTAGCACTATGAGGCTACAATACCAAGTCACCCCACTTTACTCTGGCGGTATGTCAACAAACATGGCGAAGTCTACCTCCAACCTAGAGGACAACCTATCGATCTCTACTGATGCTGCGCATTGGTCCTGCTTCTCCTCCTTGTCCTTCCTCCTGAGAGGACATTGGGTGGTGTAGTGGCCAAGCTCACCACATTTGCAACACTTGACCTTCTACGGGTCCTTCTTCTTTCGCTGCTCCCCTTGTCCTTGACTGGGACCCTTTGATGCGAGGGCCACATTCTCCTCCTCCTTCACCTGCTTTGACCCGCTACTGCTGCTATTGATGGAGCTCTTCACTAAGTCTCGCCTCAACTCCTCTTGCTGCAAATCGGCCTGCATCTTGTACCACTTTGGCAAGGTTTTCCTGCTCAAAATTCTTTGGACGAATACCTGCTACTCCTCGGAGACACCGTTGAGTGCCAATCATACCAGCTCTGTGGCTTGAGGTGCTCCAACAACTGACAGCTAATCTCGGATCTCCTGAACCCTGGTGAGGTAGGGGTCTATGCGTTCCCCCTTCTGCACCCTTGTGCATCTCGTCTTTTCCTCCAAGTGTATCTTTAGCTGCTCGGAAGTGCCTTGGTACGGCGTGGAAAGTGTATCCTAGCGTGGAAAGTATATCTCGCATCTCCTTGGCCATTCCCTGGCTCACTATGTGCGATACAATGTGATCTCGAGCACTGTCAAGAATCAACCTCTTTGCCCTCACCATCTCCTTTCGGTATTCCTTCAACTGATTTGCATCCGCGGGGATAACTACCACTGTATCTATGAATGGCTTCAGGCCATATTCATCCAGAAGGAAGGACATCCTTGCCTTCCAGATGACATAGTTGGAAGCATTGTCCAACTTGTCCTGATCTTGTAGTCCGATAGTGGCCATCTTAGCAAAATAAGTCAAAATCCTCCTCTTCTCTTCTACTTAGCTATTGCTAGGCTTTATGCACTCCCTATTGGACAAAAGAAAATTGAACTTTTGAAGCTAGAAGTCCCGCGAGGAAAATTTCCCTTAGTGCGTGCTCTTTCTTCCTCCTGACACTATTTTGCACTAGCTAGGAAAGTACTCACTGCTCCCTCTACCTCTGGTAATCCTCGAACTGGAGAAATCCGATTTCTCTATCGCTTTCTCAGAGAATTCGATTTTTCCTCAAGTGCTTGACCTTCTTGCCCAAGGAACTGCGCTGCCTCAGAGGGTTTCGAACTGTTGCTTACGTAGAGCTACAAAATTCCTCTTCCCTTCTGCTACTGAGGTCTACGACTTACAATCTGTACTATGAAACCATGTGAAAATTCGGCTAACACTGAATCTTATTGCAACAACTGATGTTATTTCTTCTATTTGTTAATTTAATTAAACAAATTATTTGTTGTGTGCTACGGCAAATATCGAAACAAATACATTGTAACCTTCACAAAAGAAATACTGCGGAAGAAATAAAAACGCTGGAAGAAATAGATGCACACTCACAATATGACACCGTTATTTTTGGGTTAAGTCCCCAAAAAAAATCCAACTCGGAAAAACCGGAGCTGCAGTTGAGGGTTTTGATATTATGCAGTAGTGAGAATTTGAGTACAATCTATGGATGCTTAAACTAGCAATCCAAACGGAGAAATAACTGGCAATAATAACTAGTGAGAAACATTTCTCTACTGCGTCAGCCTACGCAGTCACTGCGTCCCTCTAGCTCGGAACTGCGTCACCTCTCATTGTCTCGTTAACTGCTGTCTGGAAACTGATTCTCCCGACCTTCAGAACCTTTATCCAGCTTCTGGCACCGAGTCTCGACTTCTTCCTAGCAAAATGGAAATCTCCTCTAAAGGGCTCTACGCTGCCTCTTTGTGGCAATCATTGTCTCTCTGCAATGTACTCGCCGGAACTGGAAAAGCTTCTTCTGGCCTCACTATCTCTGCTCCTCTCTCATTGCTTCGATCTCACTGAATCACCTTCGGTAACTAAATGCTGCTACTCTAGAGATTGATTTCCCAACAAAATTGAATGCTCAACTGGTTTGGTGTGTATTCTCCAAGCCCCATCGACTTCTTCTTATAATCCTTCGTTGAGACTTCAACGAACACGATTAAATCTTAATCAATGGCTAGGATTAACTAGAAATCGATCCATGTAGTTTTCTAGAACATTCTCACCATGACTTGATTAATTCTGATTAATTAGTCATATTCCCTAAGTTTA